>JAHWFP010214616.1:37637-53747 GCA_023313725.1 Lithobius niger | reverse complement strand
AAGTTGTTCTGGTTTAATTAAACTTGATTTATTCAAAGTCAAAGGTGATGGGTTAGGGTTTAGTTGGTTCCCTCTTATCCCAAGTTAAAGCACTCTTAGCTAATGCTATTATCGTTACTGGGGCGTCCTTGCCAAAGTTAGGCCTGGACCTTAGTCAGAATGAGCTAGGCTAACCTTCCTAAGTTCAGCATGAATTCAATTCAATAATCAGAGTTCTACTTAGCTTATAACTGTTGTCAGATCCTAGAGTCAGGAGCTCAGTGGCTGGCAACCTCTCTGCTGGTGTGTTGGGCTGGAGTGAGACAAGCTGCTTTGCAGCTGGGCCCTTATATACCCAGCCAGCTAACTGTTCCAATAGTAAAGGTGGAGCTGAACAAGTTGGGGCTCGAACCCGGACTAGTTCTAATATTAGCAATGAGGTAATGCTCTGATCTATAAGAAGTATCTGGATAGCTGATACTTGGCAGCTGGCCTGATGTGTAAGGCTGAGGCTGAACTGAGCTAAGCAGGGATGCTTAGCGAATCTAAGTTATTTTATTAATTTAATAGCCAAATGAACGTTGTATAATACAAGTCGGATTAAAGGGAGTAAGGATCGGTAATTGATGGAGTATCGGTAGATACCGATACCGGTTACCGATATATCGGTATAAATTAAAGGATTAAGCAAAATGCCAATATATTTACAATATATATACAATGCTGGATCCAATATTTACAATGTCTCGTAGAAATGTTGTGGTTCTCACAATAAACAAGGCCCAGGCATGTTTATTACTTGCTTCTTTCACTCCATCTTTGCTTCAGTACGCCATCTAATTCATGTCCCACCAAGTGCATACCTTTTGGGTTAGATGGGTCCTGGATGTTCATTAGGGGGATGTTATTCTTTAAGTGGTGCTGGATCGCTATAGACTTTAGGCATCGTAGGTGTAGATCTCTTCTCGAGTTTGCTCTTACTAGTGTCTTTGTCTTGTCCTAGCCAATTTCGTGTTCAGTTTCAATACAATGAACTGCAATTCCATTTTCTTCCACTTCATTCCTGGTGTCTCCAAAGTGCTGCCCAAGCCGTGTCCTCACCCCCTTTCTCGTCTCGCCAATGTAAACTGAACTGCATCCATTGCATGGCACTACATAAACTCCCTCGCTCATATCCTGTACGTCTCCCATAGTCGCCTCGTCATTCTCCTTCTGCTTCCCTCTGCGTTTCTGAGTGCTATCCTGCATACTTTGCCCCTTCTTGACTATCCTCGATTTCAGACCTTTCACATTTCTGAAATAAGTCGTGAAGCCTTGTTTTCTTAGGATTTCGCTGATTTTCTCACTCACTCCCTCAAGAAAAGTTAGGCTCACTCTGGGTGTTTTTCTTCCTTGCTGGACCTCTTCAACGTCTTATTCTTTTTCATTCCTCCTTTTGCAGCTCTTTGCAATTCCATATGCTCTTTTCATTTGGGAATTTAGGAGTCCTGCTGGATAACCAAGTTCAGAAACTTTTCCTTTGCTTCAAAAAGGTATGGCCCAGCCAATTCAGTTCTGCTTGAATTCCTCACAAGTCTTACAAATTCATTCTGGGAAATCTGTTTTAGATGCTGATTCGGGAGGCCTGAGGAATACGTTATACCTCTAGGTGTAGCCGTTGGCTTTTTAAATCGCTGAAAACTCACTCTACCATCCTCCTTGCGTGTAATGAGGACATC
Source organism: Lithobius niger (assembly GCA_023313725.1). NCBI lineage: Eukaryota > Metazoa > Arthropoda > Chilopoda > Lithobiomorpha > Lithobiidae > Lithobius > Lithobius niger. The sequence continues at coordinate 52,050 of JAHWFP010214616.1, read as the reverse complement.
CAGAAAGGGAAGTACTCCTTTATTCTCTTCCTCCCTCGTGAAGCTTAGGTCACTGTGCCATTCGTTAATCTTCTCGCTGACTCTCTCCACCTCATTCTTCTTCAGCACTGCCATGATATCATCCACGAATCTCTTCCACAACCTTACATTCAGTCCTGATGTTAAAACCATTGAGTCAAAGTGCTGCATCACCATTTCAGTTATAATGGGGGAGCTGGAATACCCCATGGGGGCTCCCTTAAATTGCCAAAAGACTATAGCTCCAAACTCTAGATACATGGATGACAACAAAAACCTTTAATAATGCACGGTCCCGCCCGTAGACTTTTCTGGATATCTTCATCTTTATTCTCGATGCCGCCGAGGATGAGGCGATGCGACAAGCTCGTTTGACGTTTAGTATCCAGCGACTAATGACTGAAGGGCATATTACAAAAAGTGAGACGATCAAGATGTCGAAATCAAGATGTCGAGATCAAGATGAGGAAATCGAGGATAGTCAAGAAGGGGCAAAGTATGCAGGATAGCACTCAGAAACACAAGAGGGAAGCAGAAGGAGAAAGACGAGGCGACTATGGGAGACGTACAGGATACGAGCGAAGGAGTTTATTTAGTGCCATGCAATGGATGCAGTTTAGTTTACATTGGCGAGACGAGAAAGGGGGTGAGGACAAGGCTTGGGTAGCACATTGCAGACACCAAGAATGAAGTGGAAGAAAATGGAATTGCAGTTCATTGTATGGAAACTGAACACGAAATTGGCTGGGACAAGACAAAGACACTAGTAAGAGCAAACTCGAGAAGAGATCGACACCTACGATCCTCGACTCTATAGCGATCCAGCACCACTTAAAGAATAACGTCCCCCAAATGAACATCCAGGGCCTATCTAACCCAAAAGGCATTCACTTGGTGGCAAATGAATTAGATAGCATACTGAAGCAAAGATGGAGTGAAAGAAGCAAGTAATAAACGTGCCTGGGCCTTGTTTATTGTGAGAACCACGACATTTCTACAAAACATTGTAAATATTGGATCCAGCGTTGTATATATAGGTGGCCATGCCACTTGTTATGCTTACCTTGTAAATATTGGTGGCCATGCCGCTTGTTGTGGTCACCTTGTAAATATCGGAGGCCGTGGACGTTCTTTTTTTTTCAAGCAAGCAGACGAAAATGTAACCAGAAGACTCAATTTTCTTGACCCTGCCTGATGAAGATGTTGAAATACAATCGAAAATTTGCAAGATACTGACAGTATCCTGTTTTTGAAAGTGAGCGTAATGAGTAATTTCCGAGATCGAAGTAATCAAACTACTTGTTTAGTTTTTCCAAAGATTTCCAGGCTTCTGCATATCTAGAAAGAACTTGACTGAAAGACTTACAGTTGTGAGAACATGGCGTCATCATTGCTGTATCCAGGAATTCATAGCAGATTCCACATTGCAAAGATCCTTCCAATCCTGACAGAAGCTTCTGTAGAAAAATCACAACTACTTTAGTATTCCTATTACACAAGCTATAATGGAAATTCAACTTAACTGCTAACAGTATACAAGAGAGAGAAAAAAAAGAAAAATATGGTTTTTACCTCGAGTTTATTTTGTTTCTGCCTGCACTAACACCTTATAGCCTATTTTTCACTACTATGTAGCTACAGCCAGATAACAGCTGCATCAAAACATGTAAAATACGAAGCGTCTTCTCACAGTTAAAAAACGCATAAAAACATTTACTGTAATGTACAAACAAATTTTTTCGAAAGTTGGTAGGCAAGTTGTACCTTTAAATGTAATGCCTAGCCACTGGTGGGGCTGCAGCAGTTTCTGCAGCGGATATTGGTCAGTGGATGGATGAGCCAGCCGCTGCATTAAAAATCGAAACAGCAACTTTGAAAAATGTATTTAGTTAGTGTTAAATGGGCTAACGTTCAGTCACAGGGCTCGAAATGTCCAGAAAAAAGTGTGTAGCATAATTGCGATGTAAAATAAAAATTTCCGTAGCAATCGCAAAATAATGGCTAGCAGTTTTCATGAAACGTATATATTTTTCTTGGCAGGTAAAAGGGCGTTTTCGTTTTATTTGATGGTTTGGCTAGAACAAAAGCCTGTGACTGTGCGACGTATAAATTCATCGTATTTTTTTTAATACCTAAATATTCTGCTGCTTTATGTTACTATTGTGTATGTTCAATTTCATTCTTTGCACATTGTATAAAAATAACCTAACTTCAAATTAGGGTAAAAAAAATATACGTTTTGACCAAAAAAAAAAGATTAATTAGCAATTCGAAATACTCATTTTTGCATTGTGTGTTGGTCTATTGGGTTCCGTTAGATTTTAGCTTTGGAGGTTAGCTTTGGAGTTTCGTCCAAGATTAGCTTGTGGTTAGCGATGGTTATGCTTAATCAAAGTCGCTCACTTGCATGTTAGTAGTAAACAAAAAATATGTTTGTATTAATAACGTTGCACAGTATACAAATTAAAATACACATAATAGTTAAGGAGATATCTATATGTAGCCTATGTAATACTCTTTGGTGGCACTGAGCAAAATCATCATGCACTAAAATGAAAGAGGGCGAGCTACCTACAAAGTCTGTAACAATCGGTAACAAACGAAATATTGCTTCCATAATGATGGTTATTACAGACAAGTTGAATAGTTTCAAGGATGTGCCCTGTAACAATCAGCAAGAGGTCGAGCAGGTTTATTCTTGCCACGGTAGCAAAGACAAAGAGCGAGCGCCCGACAACGTGACCATTTGGGCTCTGTAACAATCAGTCAAAAACGAAATGCTAGCTTTTAAGAGCCGACATGAAGATTTTCAAAAATGGTTGAGTAACTATCACTGCCTGCACGATCGTTGTTGGCTTATCGCGCTTGGTATCAGAACGAACAAACAGGTAATTCAGCTACATACCAGTGGCGTCCTCCATTGAAAAAAACTGCTCCTCTGTAGGAGGCTCTAGGCTTAATGCAGCGGATGCAGCTCTTTTCAACGTCAACAAGCTGGTATTATAAAGTTTAACAAACTATTCCAGCAACTTGTATTTATTTCAAACTGAAGATGTGAGCACAAAAATCAAGAGTGTGTCTTACAGCTACTCAAAAACCCGAAAATATACGATTTTTCCGCCAAATATAGAATGCTGAGAACTATGCTTCGAATTTAGCATTATTTCTACAAGAGCAACTTTCCTATGGATACCATCAATTTAAAACATTATTTGCAATCAGACTTGCCAGTCTATCAGTCTGCCTATCGATCAGAGACGCCTTGGTATTTTTCACGCTTTTTAAATCTGGTTCGTCCATCTCTTAAATATGGAATCCCATCTTGGGACTTGTCGCGTATATCAAAGACTTGATAATTTTGGATAATGTGCACCGAACTTTTATCGAAAAGACCCCAAATAGGCTATGTCAAACCTGAGCTACGATACTTCAATTTAGAGTCACTTAAGAGGATTAACTGCTACTGCCAAAATTTATGAATACTTTTTTGGAATGCAATCACAGTGGCGCACGAACTAGAGGGTACTACATTTAATCTTTAAGTTATCAAACCCACACTATGATGCTGTTTGACACTAGTTTACATTTAGATGGGTTAATATGTGGAACAGCCTCTCCCAAGAAGCAACAGGGGCTGCGACTGCTAGGGATGGGTCGGTAACCGAAACCGAAACTTCGGTTTTTACTGAAAACCGACACCGAAACCGATTCTGATTTTGTGTCGGTTTTTCGTACGGTGTTTGAAAATCAAAAAAATTATTTGTTGTTTTACATTTTTTTATTAATTATCATTTTCTACGTATAAATGACAGCAAAGCTCCTAGCTATTAAAACGAAAATAGTCGAGGAAAATGGTGCCACAGCTAGAACCACGGTCTATGACGCTGCTGAGAGTGAAAGCAGGAGTAAGTATACAAGTAATACAGCTATTACTAGAAAATAAATTAGGAAAATCTGGTTGGGGTGGATGGTGGCAAAAACCGATACCGAAACCGAAACCACGTTTTTTTGGGCGTGAAAACCGAAACCGGAACCGAACTCAAAAAAATGAAACCGACCCATTCCTAGCGACTGCTACTAGTTTTAAAAGGAAACTAGATTCCTTCATCCCCGATGATACCAAACTTCAGAACGACTGACATTTATGACCGTTTGCCCCATTGTTTGTACATTTTTCGATTGAATTTAATTGCAGTAACTAATTGGTACACAAAATCTTTAACTTCATTTGGAGCAGTTTTTATATTAAATAGTATTAATGTATCTTTATGTTATATTTCTATTTGTTAAATGTATTAAGTTATGCAAGTGGTTCGTCCCACTGCGGGAACCCAGCGGCAGCGACCAATGAATTGTTAAATAAATAAATAAATCTACATAATAACATTGTATAAATCAAGGCTACTACTACTACTTTGAAGCGTAAGTAAGAATATAACAATCACTTTCAACTTGTGGTGCACAACGCTTATCATTGCTACGTTGCAAAGTGCCGGCAACAATAAGACCTCTGTAAATGAAAGCAAAACTCTAATGAAGTATTCGACAGTCCAGGAAACAAAAAGATTATTTTGCCAGCCATCCTGTCTGGCCGGCTGAAAAATGTTTCTATTGCCCGGAGGAAACATACATTACCTGTGTTTTTATTGCATTCTTCCCTAAAGGATGCTTCTCTCGCTGGAGGTTTCTTCAAATCGTCGCTAGATGGCCAGCTGGGCAACTCGGTCTGTGCATGCGGCTTGGCGATCCCGCCTGCTATCTCTTTTACCCTCTCATTCAGTCAGATGGTGACACAAGAGGGGAGGTTGGGCGGGTACAGGTAATGTATTGTTTCCTCCGGGGAATAGAAACAATTTTCAGCCGGCCAGGTAGGAGAGCCGGCAAAATACTCTTTCTATTAACCTTCGGAAACATAGATTGCCTGTGTTTTTATTGCATTCAACAGACCTCGTCAACTCTGGTGGAGGGGTCCACCTGACGGGTTGCCCTAGGGTTGCGACCTGGCTCCCCCCAAAAAATCAGAGATTTTTGCAGTTTTTGAAAACATAGGAGTTGTGGCTGTCAGAGTCAAGGATTAGATGGAGGGTTGAAAGTTTATGATGAGTCTTGCTTCAGCTTCGGGACATCTGCCTCAAGACATCTGTTTCAAAACATCTGCTTCAAGACATCGGATGTTTTCAGTGCTTCAGGGGGATTAGATGACACATCTGGCAGTGATTGTGGATCCTAGACAGTGTAATCCATTTTATTGTTTTTCTCGTGTTCATGATGAAAACGGTTTGTCGGGGACTGTTTTCCTTTCCCAAGATGCGGTTTCCAAGACGTCTGAGACTGTGATGTTGATGTGGGAGGTCTCGTGTGCCGATGTCGGACATAGTTCATGTATTGATGTTTGATGGTCGTTTGTTGACGTCTTCGTTGGTGTTGTCGATGACAGTCTTGATCCATTAGGCGGACATCGTTTTAAATGTTACGCTGGGGAAAAAACTTGAGCGGCTAGGAAGAGTTGGTTTGACTCTTGCGAGATTCCAGATGTTTTGTTTTTTTATTTGGAACCATAAGGCATGTGTTGTTGATGCTCTTGGTGTGGGCTTGCCAGATGATTGTGAAGGCTTGCAGCTTATTTGGTTTGACTCGGAGGTGGTTCTTTAACAGAGTTAAGATGTTGGAGGATCCAATGTTGCGGCGATTCTGCGGTGCTTTCGATGGGGAACCTAGGGTGAACATTAAGTCCCTGTCAGGTTCAATCAAAGCGATCAGTCGAAAGATTGTTGCAGTGTTGGTGATGGGGTTCAATGCTGTTCTGTGGGATTAGATTGTATAATCCTGAATTCGTAGGAAGGTCTGTTGTAAGAGGCTTGAAGAATAACCCTTTGTCATGGGAGAACTGGTGTTGATGGTGTGATTGGAGGAGGGGGGCTGTTTGTTTTGGACGACTAGTACCAGACAAGTTGTTAGAGGCTTGTAGTGAAGCTTGTGTCTTCACGCATGACGTGATTTTATGGTGAGACTGGACGACAATGTTCTTCTTGTTCTTGTGTTTCATGCGTGAGTTGGTTACGTTTGAGGTCGGTTGATTGAGGCCAGCTGATTCAGTTGATCACGATGACGTGAGTGTTAGACGTGGATGACGATTGTCTTGGTCTTCAGAACGATGCGTGATTTGTGGTGCCGTTGGAGACAAGCTGTCCGAGACAAGCTGTTTGATTTGGGCCTCGACTGCTTGACGCTCCCGTCATTGGGTGTGTGTTTGCCAGGAACCGTGTATACAATGATAGTTGTCTTGATTTTGGGTTGATGCGAGATTTGTGAATCATGGTCAGGACAAGTTGTCTGATTCTTGGCTTCAGTTGTTTGAAACTTCCTTCATAACGTGGGTTTGAGTCACGAACAAGCTGAGATGACGACCACCGACTTGATCTTCAGATTGAAGTGTGATTTATGGATCATGGTCGAGACAAGTTGTCTGAGACAAGCTGTCTGCTTCTTGGCTTCAATTGCTTGAAAAGTCATTCATAACGTGAGAGAAAGTCACGAATGAGACGAGACGATGATCGTTTTGATTTTTAGGATGAAGCGTGACTTGTGGATTACGGCTGGGAGAAGTTGTCCGGGACAAGTTGTCACATCCTTGTCAAATCATCCCTTGCATTGATGCGGGTGTGTTCTGGATTGGGCTGAACTATCTGAGATAAATCGGAGTTACAGTTAAGATGAGACGAGAAGGTTATGCGGGGCGGCTGTCTTGTTGTTCAATTTTATTTATTTTTTTTTTTTTTTTTTTTGGTGTTTGAAGCTTTCTACGTGACATGAGCGTTTTTCGGAAAGAAAAACGTTTGTAATGGATTGGCATGAGTTGGCTTGGCTTGGCTTGGGGTGGTTTCCTTTCTTTTTTTGGATGACCCAATATGATGACGGTTGTCTTTGTCTTCAGGTTGTAGCGAGATTCGTTGATCACGGTGGGGAATGGCACTCAGATTCTTGGCCTTAGTTGCTTGGAGATTCCCTCGTCACGCGAGTGTGACAACACGAGTGAGGCGTGGCCATAATGGGTGTTTTGATCTTGGATGACGACCGAGAGGAGCTGTCTTGGGACAGGCTGTCTGATTCTTGCTTTAGTTGCTTGAAAGCTTCACTCATGAAGTGCGAGTAACTTGTGAATGAGACGGGATGATGGAGGTACTGGTTTTTCAGGTTGATGAGTAATCTTTGGAGCAAAAATGAGATGCGCTGTTTGGGGGCGTGTAGTCTGATTCTTGGTTTCAGTTGCTGGAGGCTTCACTCATAGCGTGAGCGTAAGCCACGAACGAGACGAGACGACGATGATCGTCATGATCTTCAGGTGGTGAAGACGAGCTGTCCTTAATAAGCTGTCTGATTCTTGGTCTCAATTGTTTGAACTTTACTCATGATGTGAGTGTAATCTTCAAACGGGACGAGATGACGACGGACGTCTTGACTTTGAATTCATGCGTGAGTAGTGGATCATGGTCCAGACAAGCTGTCGTAGACAAGCTGTCCGATTCATTGCTTTTGTCCATGAAATAACGTGAGTGTAAGTTCCAATTGAGAGGAGGTGATGACGGCCATCTTGACTTTTTGCTTCATGCACGAGTCGAGGATCATGGTGGATACGCCGTTTGATGCTTCGCTTAGGTTTGCTTGCTTGCTTGTTTGCATGTTTGGTTGGTTGCTTACTTGCTTGTTTGCATATTTGTTTGCTTGCTTGCTTGCTGTCTTGCTTGCATGTTTGTTTGTCTGTTTCCTTTCTTGCTTGTTTGTTTGTTTGCTTGCTTGAGAAGACTTTAGATGTTTGCTAGTTTGCTTGCTTACTTGTCCGTTTGGTTGTTTGCATGATTGCTTATTGGTTTTCTTGCTTGCATGTTAGCTTGCTTGCTGCTGGTTTGCAAGTTTGTTTGCTTGCTTCAATGTGTGCTAGCTTGTTTGCCTGCTTGCTTGCATGTTGCTTGCTTGCTTGGTTGCTTGGTTGCTTGCTTGTTTGTTTGCTTGCTAGCTTGTTTGCTCGGTTGCATGTTTTGTTTGGTTGTTGGCATGGTTGCTTGCTTGTATGTTGGCTTGCTTGTTTGTTTTCTTGTTTGCGTGCTTGCTTGTTTGCTTGCTTGCTTGGGTGTATGCTTGCCTGTTTGCTTGACTTGAGTGGCGTGAGAGAGAGAGGTGCAATGGTTTCCAGGCTCCGCATTGAGATCGGGGGGGGGGGGGGGGGGGTTCGGCCCATCTCCCTTTTCCCCCCCCCCCCCTTTTTTTTTTTGAGTCTTCCGTGGGAGTAGAAGCTGAAGATTGTCTTGATTTGTAGTTGTTTGATTGGATGAAGAAAACTTTTATCATGAATTCTATATTCTTTAGAGGAAGAATAACTGGATTGTGTGTTCCGGAAGGAAGCAGCCATCTGGAGATGCAAGAGATTTTCCGTCCTCGTTTGAAAGGAAGGCGATGTTTGTCTTGGTGTTCACGGAAGAGAATGTGGGTGGGGCTCAAGATTTCCCGGCGGGAGTCGTAAGCAAGCAGTGCGTGACGCGGGCGAAATGGTCAGCCGGCAGGTAGATGCGTTGCCAAGCGGCTGGGACCCTGGGCGAAGTGGCAGGTGGGCGAAGGCGAAGTTAAGCCAAGGTGTAGGTGACACCAAGTCAAGGCGTAGGGTAAGGCTGTAGAAGCGGTGTCAATGCAGTCTAGTTCGGTAAGAAGCCAATCAGAGACGGCGTAGGTGATGGGAAGAGATGTCAGTTTGCTTGTTCAATTTCGGTGGTCGGAGGAAAATCGTTCATGGCGGTGCGGGCTTCGAAGGGCATAGGTGGAGGCATGCCTTGAAGCGGTGAGGTTGAGGGTGTAGCGGCAGGAAGGCCAAGTGCCGGTCGGCGAAGTGTATGAGATGAGCTCGTTTTCACGGTAGTCAGGTGGGCAAGAGTGCAGCTGCGGTCGGGCGAGGGCGTAGAAGGCAGGATGCGAGCACGCCGGGCGAGAAGTTCGAGAAAACGGCGGTCATCAATCCAGTTAGGGCGAAGCAGCTGTGGCAGAGCCAGCGGCGAAGACGAAGGTAGAAGCGAAGGCATAGGTGAAGCGTCCACCAAAAATTCCGGAACAGGAGGCGTGGGGATGGCAGGCGAAGCAGCAGTCCTGGGTGAAGGCTTGGCCGAAGATCTGGATCTTGCCATCAGGTACGGTGATGAACCGAGGGCGAACACAGCAGACTTGGGCTTTCCAAAAAAAAAGCACAAAGGCGAAGCTGAAAGCGAGAGGAGCGAAGTGTCCGTTCGATGCGGGTGGAGGAAAAAAAGATGGCAGGCAAGCATCGCCGAGCCACTTTTATGAGAAGGGTTCGCGCACGCGCAGACCGGGTTGCGCAGCTGGCCATCTAGCGACAATCTGAAGAATCCTCCAGCAAGAGAAGCATCCTTCAGGGAAGAATGCAATAAAAACACAGGTAATGCACATTTCCGAAGGGCAATAGAAACAGACAATTTCAGATACTACAATATTTTACCAGTATAACATCAAAAAAACACACACAACCACCACCAGGCAGAAACACACACCACCACACACACCAAACACAGGCAGAAACACACACCACCTGGTGGTGGTTGTGTGTGTTTTTTTGATGTTATGTCGTTTTCAAACCACTGTGAACACCAGGCAGAAACACACACCACCTGGTGGTGGTTGTGTGTGTTTTTTTGATGTTATGTCGTTTTCAAACCACTGTAAACGCCGGTTGCCGGTATTTTGTGATTTTACCAGTATTCTGCAAATTTTCGAATGACTGGCCATTCGTCTCTCATCTTTTTACTAAACTTTTTTTCTACTACATCGTCTCCATGGGAATCCAGTGTGAGCAAACATTGATTGAAGACACTTATTTCGGTGAAGTATGGGCATACACATAAGCAACAAAACTGTACCAGTGTTGCAAACGGTGCACCCAACACCTCTAGTAGTGATTAGGTCACATTAAATTTTAGTCATTGTAACTTTCCTAGTTTGCCGACATTTTAACAGTATCTGGTTAGTCGTCGCGCCTGCTATTGCTCAGCATTGTTTAGGTTTATCCAGTGTTAAGTACCAAACCAATAGTTTGTTCCACATTACGTTTTCAGGAAATTGATTGTATGACGCTATGTTTCCTTCCAAGTGCTAAAAATCCCACTCGTGCAATCCCACAAGTGCAATATCCCACTCGTAGACGCTAACAGTGACTGTGTACAGTCTACAAGTGTGATATCTACATGTTTTTCACTTGTAGTGCAAGAAAAAGTGGCGTCATACAGTCAGTTTCCTGCAAACATAATGTGGAACAAACTATAGACCAAACTATCCTTCATTCAGATCTCTGAGCAATACGTTGATTGCAACAGAGCGGACCCAGACTAGCCTCATTGCGCCATAGGATTAGAAGTGGGCTATTATATACCTTATTGATCCTAGATGATACGGATCCGAAACTCGCCTATCCAGCAACATACGTAACGATAAATACACTAGACAGATCAGGACTGAAGTATACAGACGTGCAGTGACTGTAATGTACACTTCGTTAGCTCCTGACCAATTGTAACGTCATCATCAAGCTTCAACTCGTAACAAACATAATTTCGCAATATTGATCATAGCAAGTAAGCAAGCTGTAAGCAAGCTGTGGATAGGTCTTGAACGTGCAAACAACGAGTTACGAAATATTACCTCAATATCTGTCAAAGCCATAATTATTTTGTTTTTAGGTTCGCGCCATTTTGTCAGGAAGACCTACTGGTACCTCACGGTAACCTACGTGCTGTAGTTTAAGGCTTGTGAAATTAATTTCTAAACTAATAAATAGCTAATATGTTAATGAAAATTCCTAAATACCCTAAATAATAAATATTTTTTTAATATTACTAAATTTGAATAAAGATAATAGTCCTTAGCTTAAGGTTTGTAGGTAGTTGTGAGGTACCACGGTAGTTATCGCGCTCGACAACGTCATATCCGGTCGCTGCCGCTCGTAGCTTCCGTTCCTGCGCAAACGCGCCAGAGTCTCTTCAATTTTCAGCATGGAGGAATACGCACGTGAACCATGGTATGATCTGCATGATTCTTTAGTTAAATGTAATAAAAACATCTGTTGCACGAATTAGTTAGGATTTATGACCATTCTGTAGTGTAACTGAGTAATATTATTACGGAATAATTTCATCAGTAGTGATGAACACTTAACTTGAGATATAATTTTTTACGATCCCCCCTCAAGTCTTCACTTACGATTGCCTCATTCCCTGGTTTATTGCATGGAATATTTTCGGCTTTTGAGTAGGATTCGATTATTTTGTGGACCACAATTTATAACGTCATTCGTTACAATTCGTACAATAGCGACTTGCTAAAGTTAAGAAGGGTACGATGGGGGTTAGAAAAGAATAGAAAACCAGCCTTGCTTTGTCGGCATCGACATGAAAGTGAATGATTGAAGATTAAAGAGAAGGTATTTAGGAGCGTATTGGTCACCGTAACATTCATTCATCTATAATAACTGCATATACAAGGAAGTATGAAAATTTTTAAACCTCCTTAACCCAGCACATCAGCATAGCCACAAATTAAAATCTGGCAATGTTGCTAAATAAATATGGATGCAAACCTATTAACGTTTTCTTTTGGACTTATATGTCAGACTGCCTGAGCGGGGAATCGAACCCAATTTTGGTAATTTTTCTCGGCCCTGATTTTCTTAACTGTACTTTTTATTTTGGAGGAACCATAAGTCGGTTGAACTGCCTCAGTGTAGAGGCGTACCACTCATTTCTGGAAGGAGCAAACCCCAGGTCTTGTAGGGGAACCCTTCCGAGTATAGCTCCGGTAAACGATCTTCCATAATAGCCAGAATTTGGTCTTGAACTACCTTGTTTAGCTACTATGCCGAGCTACTCTTGTCACTCTCCCCTAACGACAGCAAACTTTTGTCCAATTTCCTCCAATTCCGAGCAAGATTCACACCTACATGTTCTCGAGTCACCGGCCATTCTCCACTTCAAATGACAGAAAATACCGCTAATGAACCTTACAGCTTCATCTTTTGACTTTGTCAATCAAACCGTCAACCAAGTACTGACTCACAAGTTAGACCGGCAGAATTTCTGATCAGTATTTTTTTGCTCGGAAGGATACTTCTTCCGAGCAAAAAAAATACTGATTAGTGGTGGCAGCCACCAGCATGTCGGTTAAATGTAAACAAATCTACGATGAAACGTTTGTTAGTTTGTGGAACTGCGATATTGGACTTCTGGTGATGGTGAACTGTCCATTTTCACTGAAAATTCAAGAGGAACTGTGAGTTTGTTCTTCGTTGGTGGTTTTGTGTATTGGTGATAGGTCCGAGTCGTGCTGTGTTACAGACTGTGGGCTCCTGTTAGGGGTAAAATAGAAATAGAGCTAGTAGAATACCATGGATACGATTCTTCCTCTTTTCAGTGTATTTGTTTTGCAAAATGCCTTAAAAAGTGTACCCCCCCCCCCCAAATAAATTTCCAGTTCTGGCTGTTTTTAATCCAGAATGGCTCTCATCCAAGGAATTAATGCATTTCTAGTAATGCGTGTTGCGAAACAGTGCAAAGGCACTGTTCTTCCTGTGCTGCTGTCTGTCTTGCCTGACGGTTTTTACGATAACTTATAAACGTATTGTCATATTAATTTGAAATTTAGCACATACATTCTACGCTTTATTTGTAGATTTACATTTGAAAACTGATAAAATTAGGCTATCGTTTTCGTGGATATTAACTTGCATGAATCAAAATTCATCAACATTTGAGTTCTGTATCGTTCACTAAAATAAGGCGACATCAGTTGGTTGTTATGCTATGGTTTAGTGTATATCAAAACAGAAATTAACACACGTTGAAAGACGGCACGCACAATGATACCGAACGTGCATGCGTCACATATTTCAGTTGAATACTATTGACATAGTGTTTGCTAATAGTACGTTAACTTTTATGAGTCTTCACAGCTTTTTTCCTTTGTGTTATATAGCCCATGGCGAATAGTCGACGATTGCGGAGGGGCATTCACCATGGGAGCTATTGGTGGTGCTGTATTTCAAAGCATCAAAGGTTTTCGAAATGCTCCTTCAGTAAGTACACCAAAAAGAAACTCTTAGTAATAATGAATGTTCTTGTCTTAACCTCCAACAATGTTTTTAATCCAATAAAAAAATGGCATTAAAAGACATGCACTAATGAATGTTGACATCGGCTGAGAAATGTGTTTTATGCAATTACAGACTATCCTCGACCTTTTCTATGGTAAAAATATCTGTCACACTTGGCGACACAAAAGTCTGATCTCAACACACAAATAATATCAAATATTGTGGCTCTGCGGCAAAACTGAAAACTGTTTGTACAAAGTCAGATATGCCAACTAGCCAGTAAAGATATTAGTAAGGCTCTACCTCCCCATAGTCGGTCGCCACTAACCAATGGCGAGTGGAAATCAACAGTTGGCGACTTGGAATTTAGCCTTACTCGCCAAAATGGCGACTAGCTACGGAGCATGCCACTGAAAAAAGGTTATTTGTGGAACCGTGCTAAGTTAAGAGACAAACGGTTTGCGGTGTTATGCTCAGATTTATAATGGGAGAAAATTATAATAGCACAGTTTTGATAATGCATAAATTAGAGAACCCATGCATCTTACAAGACGTATCTGGTATGTGGCGAGTAGAAATTGTCAAATGGCGAGTGCTTTCTAAGGTCTACTGGACAAGTGGTGACTGCTACTAGATTGACATTCGAAAGGGTTGGTAAGGCTGTACTGGTACTGTGACCGATACCCCAAATATCACAGAAGCAATTTTTTTGCGGTACCAGTATTCGGTCGGAACCTACCTTTAATTCTGGCTTAAACTTGTTTAATTTAATGCTAAATGACCAACAATAAAGAAAAAGTTGGATGACCAGACTCCCACCATTGTTGGTAACCTATGCTCCACTTCACTTTTTCGTTTGGGCACGACATTTCAGTCGTGTTGTCAATGCTCAAGAGTTAAGCTCATTGTGAGGATACAGTTATTGTTGAGGTGTCGGATTCAAGGCTACTAGTATGCAAGCATCGAAAAACACCGGATGAGCTCCACCCTGTGTGTAAATCGTGCGATTTCCGTCTTCGCCCCTCAAACAACACATGGAAGAAGAAAGTTTGGCATGTAAAGGCAGATGGAAATAATAGGATCAATAACACAATCAACGCAAGAGTGCTTCATCCTTGTGCTCATAGGAAATCCGTTTCGAACAAAAATTCAATCCTAGCCCATCAGACTACGTCCATGAGTCAAAACTTTTTTTTGAGACACCCACAGTTTAATTCATAAATGTTCGTTTCTAACTTTTTTTGTACACACTATTTT
>JAHWFP010214616.1:17110-32637 GCA_023313725.1 Lithobius niger | reverse complement strand
TTTTATGATGTACACATCGTAATACAAGTTCAACTCACTAACTGGAAATCTGCAAGTTTTCGATCCATTTTTTTGATATTTATTAGGCCAAACATGTTTTTTTTTACCTGCATTAGGCCTACTGGTATTTATTTACACTGCGATAACTCTCAATTTGGAGGTGAAGCACTAGAACAAAATAAAACGACCTATGTTTAGACCTTGAAAAGCACAAATTGTTTGTGGGGGATTAACGTATTTGCAAACCAAAGAAGTCACCCGGTGACCAGGCTTTTTATTTTTATTCAGTGGTAATAGTAACTAAGCCAACAATTTATGTGTTTTATCTATAGGCTACTTCTGTTTTGCTCGTTCGTAGTAGTACTACATTGGCATTTTAGGAGTGCATTGACTGCTGGCTTCGGCTGGCACTGCAATTTTCCTACAGTCCAGCAGTTCGTTGGCGCCATTTTTCTCAAGGGCTGTCGAGTCAAGTTCGGTGCCACTGTGTAGTAATCTCTCGGTCATGACACACACGCACACAGCTCACTTCCCAGGATTACTCATTTTGAGTCTGAATTACTTCATGACACTTTATTCCACAATGCTCTCGTGTTCAAGTCTGGTTAATGTCAAGAGGTGGATTGTAGGATGAGCTGTCATGCAATCTGCAGTCAGCTATTCTACCGGTGGACGAGAACATCACTATGCCACGCTTATATTGTTAGTCTATTTGCACTTTTAAAGGCATATGAAAATGCAGTAAATGTTCGGTTTTTTTTCCCCTTCCAGGGTGTTAATAGAAGATTGTTGGGTAGTTTAGCTGCAGTAAAGGAACGAGCACCTATTATTGGTGGTAAGTTACCATATTTAGGAAGTAAACAGTTAGGCTAGCAAATGATTTGTACGAGATGTTTAATGAACTTTAGCAAGCCTTATGTAAGGTATTCTTCATATGCAGGAAACTCTTTGGGAAATTTTAGTGTTTCGGGAGATGCATACAAAATATCTTTGGTCTATCTTAATGCTAGTTGCAAACTAAAGAGTGTCTATAAAATGCTGCCCTACTTTTAAACGTTTGTAAAAAATTAACAAAGAAAGTTATCATAATGTAGTTTCGTCCATATAAAAGAACAACTCTAAAAAAATAACACTAATACTCGATATCATGTGAGCTCCAGTTGTTGTACACATACGATTTTTAGTTTTGCACGAAGTATTGTCGAGCCCGTTCCCGACAATGAGAGCTTCATAAAACTGTTAGCCTCTGTGATTGTTGTACATAGCTCTTTGATGTACGTTATCCCATTTTTTTTGTTGAGTTTTGTAAAGGACCAAGAATACAAAATCATGTGATGGACTGAACAGCATTGTGTGCAGGAATTGCAGAAGGTAGCAGTTCTGTAACCTGTTAATGCTTAACTATACTTGCGTCAAATTGAAAATTGGCTAGATATTCTGTGTACAACAACTGGCAATTACAGTGGCTAAATAATGACATTACATTACAGTAAATCTTTGTCAACAGAAAAAGCGAGTACACTTTTACCACCAACAAGACTTAAATTCGAGTTTAAATTTTTGAAGGTATTCCGATCTTCATCTTCAGTAGAAAAGCGAAGGAAAAATGTGTACGAGTTAGGCCATGCAAAAAAAAAAATTGTTTGGTTTACGAGGTTGAAAATTGAAGCACCAGGCAACCAGGCATTTTATTTTATTTAACTGGACACATCTTTTTGTTATGTACCAAGCTCAAAGCTAAAAGATTATGCAGGCAGCCTAAAAAAGTATAATATTCTGGTAATAGGATATTTATGTTGTCTAGTATTAAAAATATTTTAGTTTTTGCCAAATAACTTCGTAGTGGTTTGAGTTAGAGGCTTGAAATTAACACCATTGGAAAGCTCGTTTCGAGCCGGTTAAAATGGTTTACTGGAATGTCAAACGCGGTCAAAATTTGGCGAAGATATGAATTTTAGCGGGCAGACCAAGATTGAGATAAAAAAAATTGACCCGCGATAATTTAGGGCGCCCGCATGCGCCTGTAAACCAAACAATTAACTTTGCATGGCCTTACACGTTAGAATTTTAACCATTTCCAAATTCGGAACGAAATAAAAAAATAATTGAGCATCTCTCAACCACTGATCTCTGCGAGTCACTCGTTTCTTGCAGGTGGCATTCCCACCGTGTATCAAGTTTGGCTTATAGAGCTGGGAGTATGAAGTTGTTAATTTGTTGGTAGGTTGGGCCTCTGATATTCATAAGGGGGACATTATTGATAGTAAATTTCTTCATCATCAGGGACTCCATCGCGCGCAAATGGATCCCTTGTAGAGTGTTACAATGTAGTAGCACTGTGGAAATTTCCCACATAAATTTGTCGGTTTTTCGTACACGAGTGTCCGTGGTCTTTATTGCACTGTCGCATCACAGACGATTGCAAAGTGGTTGAGCTCTGTGCCACGCATTGTCTGGGCTTGGCAGAGGCTGTTTTGAGCACACTCGGTGAGGTCTACTGTGGCTCACACTGCCATGGGTTGGAGGAGTCCCACAATATGACGATGGCATGCTGGACAGCTCCGTCGGTGCTGGCTACCCGTTCTGACAAGAAACTGGTGGCCCGTCTCACCAGGCAAATGTGGCAGAACATGAAGATGCATGGGCTGTTG
Organism: Lithobius niger; assembly: GCA_023313725.1. Lineage (NCBI taxonomy): Eukaryota > Metazoa > Arthropoda > Chilopoda > Lithobiomorpha > Lithobiidae > Lithobius > Lithobius niger. The sequence goes on along the minus strand of JAHWFP010214616.1, from coordinate 29,986 downwards.
AGTAGTAGGTGGGAGGTTGGCGGTGAGCCATGTTTTCTAATCCTCCCATTAAGTAACACAGAAAGATTTATGATGTAGAAATGCTGATTCTGTCAGAGAACTTGTACTCCCAGAAGAATCGTAGTTCTCTAAGTAGAATTCGACGGAACTGTGTTACTTTCACTGCCCTCCCGCCTCACTGGCATCAGTTTTCGGAGGACCAGCCACAAAACACAGTGGTGTAGATAAAAGCGCAAGACGCAATAAGAGGAAGCAACCGGAAGTGATGTAAAAATTTCATAAATTAAGGGTTAATAGTACGCAGGCAAGTAGATCCAAAGGTGCGGAGTGCCAAAGGAAATCACGTTAAGTGACAGTTTTGTTGGATTCTACTTGGAGAACTTCGATACTCCTACGAGAACAAATTTTCTGGTAGAATCTGCATTTCTAAAAATTGTCCAAAATGGTATTCAGATAACCAAAATATTCTGAAGACTAGGGTTGGTATTATACTTGTATTTAATAATAAAAAAAACACGGTATTTGAATTGCATGTACCCATTTAAAAATTGTGTCTACTAGATGGGCTCAGATTTGCGTCACATGTGGGCAATTGTTCTTTTTATTTTTTTTATTTGTGTATTTTTTTTTCAAAAAAGCTGTTTGTGCAGGGGTAAAGACATTTGAAACTTTTTTTAGGGAATTTTGCAGTTTGGGGAGGCCTCTTTTCCACGATAGATTGCACAATGGTACACATACGAAAGAAAGAAGACCCTTGGAATTCCATTACCAGTGGAGCTCTGACGGGGGCCATTTTGGCAGTTAGAAGTAAGTACAGCACAGCAAAAGAAAAACCTGGGGGGGGGGGTGCAGTAGATGTTTCAAAGTAGAAATTTGAGCATGGTGTATAGCCAGAATTCCCTATCCTGCCAGATGTTTTGGGGATGCTATGTCTACGTGGTTGTGGTGCGTTTGAACAGTTCCGCCTTCCTGCCTCGGGACAGGGCGGGAATCGTGGGCTGGGACGATTATTCATCTGGTCTGCTGGATTAATTGAGTTACGAATTCAATACTGCGATGTTTACATTTTTTTTGTTTTTCAGGCATGTTACTTGCTAAAATCTGTTAAAATGTAGCATGAAAGGGGTATAAAATGTGGGGAAAAAATAGAAATAAACGATGCCTTAGAATTTACTGTTAATCAAATTCTCAATTAACAAACTTACAGAGAACCCCAAAAAGAGAAAACTAGAGTCATTCACTACGGCTAAAGAAATAATGAACACAGGAAGGAAATAAACTGTTAATGTCAGCATACAATTAAAAGGTTAATGCTTAAATTGAGTAAACAAGCATGCACGTTGAGCTGTGTTTCTTTCTGCTTATAGATGGCGCTGGCGCAATGGTTGGATCGGCCGTAATAGGTAAAGGTTCTTAGCCATCGTTTAGCATGTCTAGCAACACATTACATTTGTACGCCATTGCACTAACACATTTTTTCTGATATTACAGGTGGAGTACTGCTAGCACTTATTGAAGGTGTTGGCATATTATTCACAAGATTTTCTGCAGAACAGTTTAAACCTGGTACGTACAAATCGCCCATTAGTAATGGATGCTTTATGCTAGTCCCACCAGTAGATTATCATACTCACTGTATTACATTGTTGTGCGGTGAGCCATGAAATAGAAGCGTTTATGTCTGGTGTGCTAAACAACCAGTGCATGATGAAGGCGGAAGACTTAGTTGAAAAACTTTAGTGAATCCTGCCGAAAATTCGCAGTATAGAAGCAATCTGAAACTTCAAGTTGGCATAAGCGTTATTGCCTCTTCCAAACTAATTACATGTTAGCAACGATTATCCTGGTGAGTTCACGTAAATATTAATGCTGTACTCCTGACGAGATGAGACGCAGAGTTAGCACACGAGTTGGTGAGCACATCCAAAAAACCACTAACATTGACAGAAGGAGCACAATTGCTGCATGCAGTGAAAATCTATTACATCAAATCTGCTGGGAAGGAACGAAAGTGTTAACTACGATCTAACGGTAGCTAGGATGCCCTTCTTACGGCTCTGGAATCCTTGGCCAACCAACACTGCAAAGGCCTTGGAATCCCTTTAATGAATGTCCAGAAGCCCTCTCACAAACAGATCATGCAGGAAAGAATGAGTAAGCAATGGAAACATTTCCTAAAACCACCACCACAGGAAGATGGCAGCAGCATCGCCTGCCAGCCTAGCTGACAGAAGGCCAACTGTGGAAGTGCACGAAGTTCGAATGTGGACGTTGGTCCGTTAGTACATTTGGTGGACTCGAGGCTTGTGAATGATGGAAGGTGGCAGTGCAACATTTCTAAGAATGCAGCAAGGGACTTGTTTTAATTCTGTTGTTGCGTTGTGTTTAGCAAGGAGTAGGTGATTATGTCTACAAACCAAAGTAATAGGGCCAAAACATCAGTTTTTTACAATGGCACAAGTTAGTACAGTGGTGTAGACCGTACAGAGAAAAACTCCACAATAGGTGATCGATTCAGCTGTTTCTACTGCTGTACCAATACCTCTACAATTGTAGGTATCAGTCACAGTACTGATACCATGGTATTGCTGCATTACTGGTATCAAAACTTAAATTTTGGTACAGACTTAATTTTAACGAAATCCCGGTTTGAACGTTAAAAAGACCAATTTTCACTTCCATCAGAAAATACTCCAATTAGTCGTAGGCTGAATATTGTTTGTTCATGCTCTGTGCCCAATCTTCATCAAAAAAAATTTCTTAGCTCAGGTTGTTACCCTGCTCATCTCTCAGCAGGCACTTCCACTGTCCCTTCACTAATAGCTAGGGCACGGATCTAGTATGGTGTGCCAGCGCTCTCGCTTAAGTAAAACCGAGCTATATAGAGGGTAGGGCAGAAACTGCAAGCACAAGTGGAGGAAGAGTCCACTGCTAATCTAGGGGGAGAGGGAAAAGGGCACACCAACGTCAAGTGAATCAGCAAGCAAAGGGTGTCTGACAACCTAAAAAATATGGGAAGTAAGGTAAATTTGAGGTTCAGGAAAAGCCATGGAAATAAATGGGGAATTTAGCTAAAAGTTCTGGAAAATATGTCAATTAAAAATTAAAACCAATTCAGAGATTTGGAGGTTCTTCCAAAACGACCAACCTGTGTGCGAACCATAGACACACTTCTAAATACAGCAATGCACAGAAACCTCAATACAACGCTTCAAAAGTATCTGATGAAGGAAATGACGTCACCTTCCAACGAGACTGATGGCTCCATCCATCTGTGCTTCCCGCATGCTTAGAGTTCCATAAAAATCAACCTCCTTTGCGAGCTGCCGCGATTAGTTAGTTCCCACAATCCCTCATTCGCGTTCAAGATGATGTCAATTCCGTTGAACGGACATGTTTTGAACGAAAGGTAAAAAAAATAAGTTTACATGGGTACATCTGCTACGTAATAAATATGTGCAAGCAGGGATTAAAGTAGTTCGTTGGACAACTTTAACTATATTGATTCTATTGAGTGTGCTGTGTTTTGGCAATACCAAACTGAGCAGCAACGGACGTTTTTTTTTTTTTTTTTGGACATGTGTGGTGGTTTTGGAAGGAGCTGTTAGGACAGTTACAACAAATTACCATTATTAAAGTGTTGTTGAAGTAGCACAAAAAATATGATTTAGAAGTGTTTCTAAAAACGTGCCAGCTGTTTTTGCAAGAAATAACTGAAATTGTTGGAATAAAGCATTCGCTTCTTCTTCCCAACAATTCTTCTTTTGCCATCAACAAAATAGCTTCAGCTGGTTCTAGAGGTGTTGTTAAATTGTAAGTTAACTGGGCTATCACTGCTGACAATATGAGACAAGTGTGACGACGTGGAACAAACGGGGGAAAAATTACAGACCAGTTAGATGAGTTGTACCGTGTTGGAAGGCCAGCATATACTCCATTATTTGATGTAAAGCATGGAAAAGCAACTTGATTCAACGTAAATTGTGCAATTCTTGTTGAAAACCTATTGGCATTCAGAAAAATTATGTTACGAAACCATTGATCTTTGCTGCTCGCAATGCCTAATTATTATAAGGAAAAGTTACTGAAAACTGGACCAAATAGGATAATGCTGAAAGTGTAAAGTTGGAAAACAACCTACCGACAATTGAAGTTGCAAGTAAGTTGGTCTACGTAAATGGCAGAACTGGAAGACAATCCTTTCAAATGTAAAGCCAGTAGCAGTCGCCACTAGGCCGGTATAAAACAATCGTTTTCTGTTTAGTTGAAATAGTGATTGTGCACCTCTTCTATGTCTGAGCATACTACCACAAACCATAAGTTCGCTCTTAACTTACACTATTCCTGAGATATCGGTATTTGATGCAAGTCTGTATTGCTATAAGCTGTTTTGGCCATTAGGATTAAAAGTCCAAGTTGCCAGCAAGTGTCTTTCTCTTGTCGAGTGTGGTGACCGACATTGGAATAATATTATGTTGCTTAGTTACATTTGATTTTAAGAGAAAGCATACACATACATACCAGCCCAGCTGGCTGTTTCATAAAATAAACAATATGATCTTGAGGCACACGGGTGGTGTTTGATGCACCGTTTGGCACATGGTGATGGTTTGCTGTCTCGTGTTTGTTGCCAATGGCACGTGTTTTCGCACACACTGGCTAATAACCGTTGATTTCCATTTGCTCCACTCATGTAATTAGCACGCCCAGCATCGTTTAAACAATTATATTCCGCTGGCTGCACCGAAGGTGTGTTTCTCGTCTCTATGTGTTTTTCTATTATTTTTCGCTGGCTAATAAATGCTGAGTTTCATTCGCTTCGCTCACTCAATCAGTGCACTCTGTTTATGTTTGAACTTTTTGAATATTTAACCAAGTTTCACTAATCCTTTAATTTTAACCGTCCAGCAGTTTATGCATCATTGAAACAATTATTTTTCACTGGCTAATATTATTTCTTTTATTGGTGTGATTGGTCTAAATTAAGTTTCATAGTTAAAAGAGGTCTTATTGTTGCCGACCAATTTGTAAGGTAGCAATGATAAACCACGTGCACCACTAGTGATTGTTAAAGCTGTTGGTTGGTTTTACGTATTGTTGGTTACACCAGTGCTTTTCGGGATCATTATATAATTATATATGTGTGATGCGCGGGTTTGGAATGCGAATGGAGAAAGTCATTTGCATGGTAATTTTTCCAGCCACGACACTAAATATAGGCCATTGAAAGTTGATGTAGTTCCTAGCAGAAATCGTGCAGATACCTTTTCCCGTACCCTTCCCTTGATAGCACTTTTTAGTGTCATAATTTTTTTTTCCTTTTCTTACTCTATTTTAGTTAATCCCCAGATGGAAGATCCATCTCAGTTACCGCCAGCAAGGGAAACATCTGGATTCACACCACCTCAGTTCCAATAGCAGCATATATACTATTTATAGGACTTATTATCAACTACACATTATGTGTAGCATTTCATAGATGACGCTAGAACAAAGAGTGGTTTGTTTGCTCTTGCAAAATTTTACGAAGACGATATTTCCATATAGTTCAGAAATGCTGAAGCAAGTCAGCCATTGACAACAGGTTGTTTGCACAAATACTAGGAAGACGGAAACGTTTGAATTCTTTTTTTTTTTTTTTTACCAAAGAGGTGTACTGTACAGTTCAATATTAAAACTCAATAATACAACCTGTTGGAATAAAAATTATTTCTTTGCACAGCAAGGGCGGGTCCCATGCTAATTTGTTGTGGAGAGGTCTTCGTTGCGTTGTCTTTACATTTGCATTTACATAGTGTTAATTTGCCATTGTAAATGTAAACGGGTGGACAGTGTCGCATGTATGTTACTTGCATAATGATCAGACTCTCATTTTCTGCAATTTCTGTGCCGTTTAAAAAATAATGAGTTTTGGGTAATATTACCAAATTCTGCAATATTAAAGCGAGCGTGTAAATTTCACTTAACCTGTTAAATAAATATCAAAGGAAGTCATTTATTGTGCTTTTTTTGAAACTCGGCCGTACTTATACAAACCATCAAGATCTTTCTTAATTTACGGTATTTTTTTAATACAGTAATGCATTTTTTTTTTTCTGAAAAGGTCCTCGATTTTGAAAAGTTCTCGATACTGAACGTGCTCCGTTTTCAACTCTTGGTAGCTTGTGCCAGGGTGTTAGACGGAAATAAAAAAGGGGAAAAACAATCCCTAAGTAGAAATTTCGTTATTTCAGAAAACTGCATCTCTGGCTATGTTTAAGTGCAATAGAAGTAGATTTGAGGTACAAGATGAGAGACTGCAACAACGTACCTGCATGCACAGGGGCAATTTCAGTTCACATTAAAAAAAAAAATGAAGGTGGTCCACAAAAAAATGCACAACCCAGAAATGTTTACAAGTTTTTGCAAAAAATAATTGCAAGTAGGGGAAACCCTTTTCTGAATCTGTAATCCAAGTCTGACTCCGAAAAGTGGGTCCTATTTTCTGATTTTTGGAAAAAGAACTTTCGTTTGTTGTAGCTATGATGCACGGGGCTTAGTTCTTTGTCAAAAAGTCTTATTTTTTTCGGAATAAGAATTGGATTTTGAAACCAGTAAAGTGGTCTCTTGTTTGCATTTTTTTTTTTCAAAAGTTGGAGGGGAAAAAGTTTTAAAAATTTTGAGTTGCGTTATTTTTTGTGTGGGCCACCCTGTATTAAATTCAATTGTGTGTTGAGGTAAGTTTTGGTAAAAGATTGGCGACTGAATACATACAATAAAAAAAATTGAATTTTTATGTATTGTTGATTTGGGGTGCCAGAATTGTACCGACATGGAGTTATGTTAACTCCGGAATTTTCTTAAATACTGACCCCTGTGTGGATTCGGAATTACAGTAACTCCGGATTCGTAATTTGCTTTAAAAGTGTCTGAAACAATCCGGAATTGTAGTAACACGGAATTACCATAAACAACATCCCTGCCTTGCCCGCGCTCGCTGCGGTTATACATATGACATCAGAAACCACAACCATATTAATGTCAAATATGGTAACTCCGTGTTACCACAATTCCGGATTATTTCAAATACTTTTAAAGCAAATTAAGAAACCGGAGTTAGTGTAATTCCGGGTCCACACAGGGGTCATTATTTGAGAAATTTCCGGAGTTAACATAACTACAAGTCCACGCCCCCATTAATTTCAATAAAATGGTGTCTGTTTTACAGAAGTTACATTACCTGCTTGCACATCACAATTTTAAATGTTTAGTGTTTGTTCATCTCATCAATGAAGTATTCTTTTTGATCCACGTGCAAGTACTTGACCTTGCAAATTCGGACTGCGTTATGCCTTTTATAACTAGAATTCAATATGAAACGGATAACATTACTGTATTTGAATTGATTTGTTTCGCCATTTTATGTACAAATGTGAAAAATGATTTCGTTCCCACTTTGTAATTTTTGCATGTAAATAAAATGCGATCAACATCCGAATACATGCTTATATTGTCTGTATGTAAGTTTGACAGCTAAAAAAAAAAGAAAATCGTAACAAAAGTCTTACCTCCCTCCCCGATGCTCCAGACTGAACGTCGCGGTTCCAGGCTTAGTCGCTTAACATCGGCGGGTTCTTTTTTTCACCAGCACAACTAGTAAGTATTACACCAAACTGGCCTGGAACTGGGAGGTAAGGTATGCAGCCCGCGTGACGTAGGTTCACCGGTGGAAAGGTGTGAACGCGAGTTCTCAGCTGATCCCTCGAGCGACACATGCCACGAGTAGTTGTAGCATGAGGTGCAGAAAAGAACGAAATCCGACTTGCGGACAAGATGCTGATGTCTCCAGCGAAAAATGGCATAAATGACAGCCTAGCCAACGTGATTATGTTGAAAGAGGTCGTTACCCATGGCACAACATGGTATCGTGGTCTGTGCAGGCCGGGTGCCAGGTACGGGATTGAGGTCGGAAAGAGAGGCTGTCCATGAATGACAGCCGATCCCTGTCGGTCGATGAAGCGGCTGATGCTAGGCGAGGAGACCGGGGAAGACAGTGCAAAATCGCCCGTGAAACAAAACGGTGCCAGGTTCGGCGGGCTAAGGACGAAGAGTGAGCGGGCAGAAAGTGTCCTTAGTCGCGGGACAGATGGAGAATGACGCCGGCGAAGGACATTAGATGAGGTCGCGACGTCGACCTGCTTGTTGGGACAGGACCCTGAGACGGAGCGGATGAAAGCTGAAACGAACAGACGCCGTTGAAGCAGTAGAATACATCCATAGAACAGGTTAATTCAAGCATCCTGGTGAATAATGGCTGTATCGAGACGAGTGATGGTTATGGCCGGAGCATTGTTGGCGACGCTAGTGAGGCCGATGAGAGATAATGGGGTGGCGGTATTTCAAGCCGTCGGTTGCTGAAGCAGAAGCCAATGTACTATCACTGCTGGTGACGACAGGCCCGTACAAACAAGCTGGTAGAACTGTCATGAAAGGAGTGTATGGGACTGGCAGCTGCAATGTTGCTTGACGATTAATGACTGGTGGGAAGTGGCGATGCTTGTGAAGAGCTTCATGTGAGGACGTTGCCGTAGCCCACTCCTGGGTGTGCTGCACAAAAGGGGACTGCAAAGTTCGAGACGATAGTTGCCCGTAGGGAGTTGCTTGTGGTGTTGTCCATGAGCGTGTGAACTAAGTCCGTCAATAGGCTGACCAGTGTAAGCCGTGGCCGGTGTCAGGAATGGATTCCGAAAGTGAGGAGAATGGCAGGACGAAAGGCCGCACGGAGCGTCAGACGACAGGGCTAGAGGAGCCGCAGACGACAGGGTTAGAGGAGCTCCAGATGACAGGCTTGGAGGAGCCGCAGACGAAAAAACTATAAGATCCTCAGACAACAGGACTAGTGGATCTTCGGATGGAAGGTATAGAAGAGCCTCAGATGACAGATCCAGAGGAGCTTATGACGACAGGTCCAGAGGAGCTTCAGATGACAGGTCCAGAGGAACCTTAGACTACAGGTCTGGAGGAGCCACATTCTAGAGGCGCTTCAGAGGAAGGTGTATTGAAGAGCTGCAGACGACAGGTCCAGAAGGCCTTAAGACGACAGATCTAGTCTGGAAGAGATGAATTCACGGACTGACCGCAGGAGACATGGTAGAAGTGTTGAGCGTAGTGCCATTGGGAGCCGATGTAAGGGCGAACGAAAGCACCGTGAGCGATTGCCGGCAGAGGAGAACATCCGCTGGAAAAAGAGGCCACAACAGGTGTGGACGCCGGTGAGGACGATCGCTTGGGGTGGTCACGGAGAGTGAGGCGGTCGAGGGCTCCGACAACAGGCCGATGACGGTAACAGGGTGAACAGGCTGGAGATATGGCCTTTCGGAGTGCCTTTGGGGTTTGCTATTGCTGTCGCTGGATTAGGTGATGAAAGGACGGATAAGAAACTAAAGTGTGTTCACACACCATGGTTGCTATTGCAGAAAAGATAACACCATGTTGCACATAGCGCTTTTATGCCCATACACACTGGGTTACCGAGCTGGCCGGCTCTAAACAACTTGACTTCTAGGGTAAGAAGCATTCAGAGAACAGAATGCTAAAATTTACAAGTAATGGAAGATTTTCACTGGCATACAGAACAATTGTTATTGTTACGGGTTGGCCATGTGCTAAAACTAAGATCCACGATAGGTAGCTGAATCAAGAATTCGAGGGCTTCATTTAGAGGCTGGATGTAACACTACGGTTACACCATAGAGACTATAGATACAACACGGTCAATCGCTAACAATGGTAGCTTGCGTTAGGCCTGGAACTGGCCACGATTCCCGCTTAGTACTAACGCAATTCTGGTGTAATCGCCGTTGTAGTTGGTGCAGCGTAGATGCATTGCCTGAAGATGATGGAAAGGAAGGTGCCCAGCTTAAGGCAATGGAAAGGACGGTGAGATGACATGGAAAGAGTCGAGGGATTGATGAAGATGGAGGCGATGTGGGGGTACAATAGAACCATAGGTACCAGATTGTGAGGATTCTTTGGAGCATATCGGTTGAGATGTGGTGAAAGGGGATATGTGGTGGTCATCCTTCAAGGCGTGTGCTGTTGCTGCAAAGACTGGTTTGACAGGAGTGTGCTGTGGCTGGAAGAGGGGGTGATTGTGAGGAAAGTGTGTGAATATGTTACGCGATGGGGCAGTACAAAATAGGTATGTAGGACGAGGAGGCTGATGGGAAAGTATGTGGGGGGGGGGGGAGAGGGAGGAAGTTCCAGAGGAGTTGGAAAAGTGTGAAAGATAAAGAGTAGAAAGAGATATGAGGGAACTGGGTAAAAAGTCTTCAGCAGAGTGATACCGCGAGGAGAAAAGTAGAATGGGATGGGAAGGTTGTTACAGGGGAGTTGGAAAAGTGTGAGGCTTAGAAGAGGGCTAGGGCTCTTGATGTGAGGGAGATGGAGTGGAAAGCTGGGGGGTGGATGAGCATGTCATGTGTGGAATTTGTGGCGACGGCATTGAAATGAGGGAACATGTGATAGTGGATAGCTGGGGACTTGAAGACCTTAGGAGTTGGGGGGAGGGAGAGGGTTTAGAGGCTGATGGGCAAGTGCCTCTGGCCTGGACCTGGTTGCAAAAGGGGACAGCCAATATCATCATTATCATGATCCTACAAACAATCGCGGAGCTCGGTCTTGGGAAAATGTTGCTAGGACGCGTGTATTGAAATTATAAATTTAAAGCGAACAATTCTGTAGTTATTGAATACAAAGGTATCAATTAACAAATGCCCCAAATTGCTCAATTTAATTTGCTCTCTGCCAAGAATAAAATTATTAAACCTCTAAAATAATTTGTTTGTTTATATTTTATTTTGAGCAGGCCTAGCCTACTCCTGGTGAGTACGTAGCACTGTAGATTTAAACAAAGGTTTTTATGGAAGGTTGGGGGGGGGGGGGGAGTTATTAAAATAGTTCGTTCCATTACTTCCTATTAGGTGAGATGGCTTTTTCCTCATCTGTAGGTTGATTTTTTTTTTTTTTTAATAAAGTCTTTTACAAATTCCGGTTTTCACCTGTTTAGGAGAAGGAATAGCTGGCCAGAAATTTATTTTAAATTAGTGGTAGCACCCAGGAGTTGAGTAAAGAACAAAAAAAAAAATTACACATTAGAATGACTGCAACAAGCAGGCGAATGGCAAGACAACAAATGTAACGTTCTGCAGCAATATATACATATAGGCTTATATAAAGTTTTTTTTTTCAAACGTAGGCTCGAAAATACACCTTTCGATGGATTGCTGTTTGCATTAAACTTTTTTAAAATCCATTTTCCATGGAGATGGTTACAAATGATAACACATACACCAAACATCATTGCTGGCCAATCTATTTCAATGCATGCCACAAGAGGCATGTAATAGTAACTGGCCGGAGGGATCAAAGAAGAACGATTTTGGTAGTCGCTCCATCTTTTTTTTTTGGGGGGGGGGTTCAGGGGGACGAGAATGTTGTTATATTATATCTGACACTGTGAGCCTCCCCACTCAGTTTAAAGCTTCGCGGTCACGTTAACCTGTGACGCTTTAACGCGTAGCCTAGCATGAAACCGGCTGCTTGGTAGCCTGCGTGCTTTTACCCTGCTTGCGAGCAACAAGTTGCCTAGGAGGGCTGATGATGGCCGTATCAGAAATGATTATAAAAATAAAACTGCATTTAAAATCAATGACAACTTATCTATCCTCGAATATAATATATTTAATTAACTGTTATCTGGAAGGGATGGCAGCGAACGACCATAGAATTAGGAAACTTGCCAGGTGCTGACACCAAGCGACAAATTTTGTAAACTGATCAAACCTGTGTTGTACTTCGTATAGTTTATCAATCGATAGCGCCACTTGACAAACCTGGGTAGGAGGAGGCTTTGATAACAGGCACTACCATTAGCCTTATATATAAGATGAACCGGATGAACTAGGGGATGAATCTGTTGATTTGAAAGGAGTGACTGGAGATGGAAATTGCGGCGCGCTAGATTTGATTCTGGTAGGCCTAAGCGATTATTTAAGTGGTCAGTGTACTACGCTTTTAGAATAGATAGTTCACGATTTCAAGATAATGTATATGCGAGTCAAAGCTGTACTAGGTTGGTTATGAAATCTGTAGAACTATTTTTGTTCAATCAAATCGAAGATCGCGCAGGAAATGCTACCAAGATGCCACGGGAAACCTCCGATTCACTGCGGATACAGTTTTAAAGTCCAACCAAGATGATGGGCAGTTCGTGCATATCAAAAGGATCACTGCAAATTTAAGAATTTACCAAGTAATAAGTGTGGTTGTTAAGTAATTGCGTAATTAGGAACTGATACGAAAGTCAACATATCAAGACACACGATAGTGTTTTTCTGCCTCGGTAGTATACAGGGCCCAGGCAAACGCTAGGCGTATTGCGGGAAAGCACCCAGCGAGCGACAGCTAGTATTGTAAAAAAAAACCTATAAGGGTGAAAGCTAGGTCGGAAAGGATGTTACAATTCAAACACACATATTTTCTTTATTTCGGTACAAGTTTACTTCACGCGTATGTGTAAAAGAAAGCAGAAAAATCCTCAAGGCCTGATGAAGATATCTGGGTGGTATCGAAAATTTGTTGGACTAAGCGTGAGTCCGAGTTGTGAATTTTAGCGAACTTGGTAGTGTTATTTTATAACGTATGTGTAAAATTTAAGAAAAAAAAAATATTTACCTTAAACTTAAGTTACGGAAACTCGTTAAAATTGTGATTAGGCCGGGGGTGGAAAAAGGTGTATTTTGGGTTGGGTGGGATAAGGGAAGGTGACTTGTCGTGCAGGCACTAGTAATATTGTTCATTGCACTAAAAACGAAGGTTTCAACCACCTAATCGAAT
>JAHWFP010214616.1:0-12110 GCA_023313725.1 Lithobius niger | reverse complement strand
GGTGTTGAAATAAGTCGAACGGAAGGGTCCATTGCGACTGAGTCAAGGGCAGTGTGTTCGGCAAACGAGGTGCTTGCTTTCGTTGGGCTATGAATTGCCTAAATTCGGCGAAGGCTTGCTTGCTTTCGGCGAAGGTTGTGCGTTCGGCGAAGGCTTGCTTGTGGTCGACGAAGGTTGTGCGTTCGGCGAAGGCTTGCTACGTTCGGCAAAGGCTTGTCCGATGTCCGTTTGGCGAATGAGCGTTCGGCGAAGGTCAGCCTGATGGTGAAGGTCCTCTTCCCTTGAGCTTGCGGTGAAGGTTGTGGGGAAGGTCTTCTTTGCTTGGTTGTGTTCGGCGAACTTGTGGCTTGGAGACTTTCGGCGAACGTCGGGCACTTTCGGTGGGCTGATGCAGCTGGAGAGGCGATCCGTCTTCGACGAGAGCTTGAGGAAAGTGATGGCCGAACGACGCGCCAGTCACGTTTTATAGGAGGGCTGCGCATTTACGCATGCGCAGTGGGGTTGCGCACTGGTCGTATCTGGAGAGCGAAAAAACCTCAAGCAACTAAAGAGCACTCAGGAACTGAATGCAATTAAATTTACAGGTAGTAGAAATTTTCTGCCGACGACTAGAAAATAAAGTTTGACTGGCTATAACCTGACCAACCCTTTTAGTTTAAATTTTATTTGTGGCAATCAAACTTTTTCTTTATTTTTTTTTTAGGCCCAGTAAAAATATGAAGAGAAAACTGCCAAAGAAATCTATAAGTGCAAGTACAAGGGTACATAGTAAGTAACCTCGTTTATCTTAAAATCTAGACTTAAGACTATTAACTGTGTTTCCACAGTACGAGTATCCTTTTTTTTCGGAGGTAGGTGCTGCCAACGCCACAACTCGCACCCGATTGGGAACAAGTCAATTTGAACCAATGCTGCGTACAAAGAGTGTGGCTTTGGTTTGTCATAGCTTCAGAATATTGGTAACAAAAATTTCGTATGAGCTAGCTTTGTAGTAGCCCATAGAGCAGAAATAGGCTTTACATACTCAAGGCAGACCGCCCATGCGATAGGAATGGATGCAACTTCACCGGGATTATTGGAATTGATGCTATAACCCGTCTGCCGAGAATTGATGCTGCATGCCTGGCGTCTGTGTCATCCCGTCCATCCCCCCTCCCGGCCATTCTTAACTGCTCTGCTGTTAATACGCTGACGGCACCAACTGTCCCGGCCTGCTGATCAACAACTGCCGAAGTTCAACCCTCCACATTGAAGCTAGTTCATCACCAATGCAAGGGACTGCAGCAATTCTTCATTTGCATCTAATTATGAAAGTGTCGTTTGCTTGGACTGAAATCTGAGACAGGATAAGCCGACTAGGATTCTTGGAGCTCAAGGATCTTCATTATTGGCAATTCAAACATTCAACAGTCGTATTGAATAAGGATGAAGACAGGTGAAATAGCTGCATTAACTGATGTGTCAACTCTGTATGTTGGCCCGTCGGCCATTCGTTTGCCATCCAACACAGTCTCCATGAGCTCTGAGATAAAAGGAATTGCTGTTGTGTTCCAAACTGACTGACGCCATCTTGGTCGTGCATCGGATTTCATTGCTCCAGGCACCAACTGAAATTCCACCTTACGCCTATTCTCCTTTACTCAATGATAGTGCGATAGGTGGAAAGCAAAAGGTGAAAGGACAAACCGAATAATGAATGTACAACTGGATTACGACAAAGACGAAGGAACTTTCTGCAGAAGGCTAGCCAAAAGTAAGAAGGCAAAAGGTGCAAACGTAAGACAAACAGAAAATAAGAAGGTGAGAGGCAAAAACGAAAGGCGTAAGCAAAGGACAACTGGAAGTGAGGATGCGAAAGCGAGAGACGAAAGCAAAAGATAAACCGGAAGTGAGGAAACTAAAGGCAAGTCTAATAACACAACATCATAACAGCCACAAATGAACGTAAGGAGAAAGATGAAGAAGCAAAGTGCGGACCTGATTTAACGTGGAAGGTGCGCATCAATGTAGCAGGAGTAGTTTACGCTGAGTTTAGTTGGCCTAGCATCGTAATATGAGATACAAACAGTTCAAAGTTTACAGAAAAGTTCGTTGTGATAATGCAACCACATCTATTGTCACAGGGTACAGACCGGCTTCGGTGAGCCACTTTGCAACAAGCTTTCTCCGAAGGTGTTTGTTGCAGGTTCCCGCGAAATCAGGATTTCCTTGGTAAAAATCAACCAATTTTTTCTGCCCATCGAGAAAAGAAATTTGGTTGCATTTCACCAGTAACAATGACCATTTGTTTCAAGATCTTTAACCCCCATGATGCATTTGACAACATGATTGTGAATGACATAGCTCCCAATTATATCGTGTGTATACCCAACAGTAGAAGTTCTTTTGACTCGCAACTGGTCTCGATTTGGTTCAACAACCTCAATCCGAACACGCTCCGTCACGAATCGTGCTTCGACATTTCTGACGAATTATCCAAGCAGCTTGGTACTTTAAGAGAGAAATGAATCAGAGACATCCACCCACCCTTCCTGCCTCGGAAGGAACTTTGATTCTTCAAGCAAATCAAATTCCATTTTCCTGACACGTCTCAGATGTCAAAATTCCGACTTTAATACAACAATCGCACCAAGGAAATGGAAAGCAAAGCAATAAGAAGTAAAGTGCAGATATGAAAAGTCAATCAAACAGAAACGAATCAAAGCGATGCGATGCAAACCAAAGCAAAGCATAGCAAAACAAAGCAAAGCGAAATGAAGCAAAGCAAAGAAAACCACAACAAAGAAGCAGACAAAGTAAAGCAAGGCAAGGCAAGGCAAAGCAACGCAAAGCATATCAAGGCAACGTAAATCAAATCAAAGCAAAGAAAAGCACACCAAAGCAATGCGAAGCAACATGAAGTGAAGCCCAGCAGAGCCTAGCTGAACAGACAAGAGCTGAGCAAAGCAGAGCACAGCATAGCAAAGCAAAGCAATCACAACAAAAGCAAGGCGCAGCAAAAGCAGAGCACAGCAAAGAACAATGTAAAGCAATGAAGCGCAATGCAAAGCAATGCAAAGGAAAACAAAGAAAGCTGGAGCTTTTACACAAATGGATGACACCATGAGCCTAACATTTTGGAAAACTGAAACCAGACAAAGGAAAAGCAAAGAGCAGTTTTCTGTGTGGGAAATCATCTTTCAGTGAAGAAACGGCACTTGCTGGCCAGAAGGTCACGTGACCTCTTCCAGTTCATCTCTAGTTCTCTGATCAACATGGCCGCTGGCGTCCCCTGAGCAAGTAATGCATGTTAATCACTCCGCCAATAAATGACAGTTAAATGCAAAATTTGCAAGTCTTCTCTTCATTTAATCGTATCCGAGGGAACGTTGTCTGGACAACGATAGGGTGACCGAAGGACTGACCAGCGGACCCCAATGTTGTCCCATTTGTTTTGTCCTAAAATTCAGCTGTCAGTCGGACTCTACTTATCGGTGCAGTGCATCCTTGAAATTCTTATTCGTAGTAACTTGACTTTGCTGCCTGAATAGTGCTGTTAGTTTCAGTTTTGCTGAATCTGTTTGGTTTTTGATTTAGTTTAGTTTTTTTACAACCCCCACAAATTATTAGACAGTATTATTCGAGGAAATCATCGAACTTAACTTCAGTTCATTACTAGAAAATAATGCAATAAGAAATTTTAAACCCTTACATAGCAACGGAGTCCATAGTCTTTGCTGTCTTAAACGCAGCGTGTTATATGAAATGTATAAACAATTTTCATTAGATATATTTTTTTTCTAAACTAATTGAAAATGTCTTTTTTTATGAAAATTGATTCAGAATGGTTTTTGAAACACATTCGGTACTGTTTTGATTTTGAAATTAATATGTACTTGGTTCAGTTTGGTTAATGACAGTACTTTGGTTTGGATACGTAGTCTACTGCACTTCACTTTGGGCATTGACAGCAGTACGCTGTAAGGGCTCACTTATGCAACAAGACCTTCTCGCTCACCGATTTGCTAGTCTGTCATTATTTTTTTGCGACGAGTTTCCAGTTTCTACTATAGGAATGCACATAACACAAGAATTTATAGGGGTTTGATAAATTCTTGATAAGAATAATTAAATGTACCGTAGATAATAAAATTAAAGCATCATTTCTCACTATTTCCAAACCTTGCCTGTTCTCGCACCAAGAATAACTTCTAGCGGCGAACAAACGATGGTAGAAAAAAGCGAGAATTTAAAATTCAACATGGCACCCATTTTGGGTTTGTAGAATCAAAAACAAACATTCGATTGCTGACATTCAGGAACCAGTCCACCATTTTGTACTGCGGTAGTAATTGCATTCGTATCATCCATTGATGCCGACATGCCATATGCGTCATACTTCGTGCCGCGAGCCAGTAGGAAACGGATCTCCTCCGCATCGTTGCCGGATTAAAGGCAAGAAGCAACTAGCAAATTTAGTATTAACTAAAAAGAAGTTAGTGAGCAAGAAAGTTTACGTTGCGAGTTTCTACTTAAACGTACCCTAACTTTTTGCACTACTTACGTTCAGGCTTGTTTCTTTTCAGAGTTTAGAAGTGATAGTCCGCAAGAAGAAGGAAAATGCGACTCCAAGTATTGCCAGGGTTTTCATGATAGTCAAGTGTTGTCCCTCCATTGTAACAATTGCCACGATGTTATCCATGCAGATTGCCTGGGTTACGTCACTGGGAAAAGACCCACTTCTCGGTTTACCTGCAGTGGTTGCCGCTTCAAAGGGAAGAACAGTTTGGTGTACGTGTATTTCATTCATTTATTAAGAAAAATAGGGGTACAACTTACAAAAATAGTAACATACTCTTAGTAAATGAACGGTATTTCGCATTCTTACTGGCCCTAATATAATTTTCTTATTGCGGGCCGCACAGTATGCTAAACAAAATGTGATTTACTGTTGCGTGCAGGTGCTTTAACTTGTGTGTCGGAATTTTTACAATTATTTTGGCTCACCATGAATTTCAACATTTTGCCGAATATTGACAGATTTTGACATTCTTACCATCTTGAAAAGAACTGTTCTGTGGTGAAGGTTTTAAACCTCTAGCCACACCATTGAGAAGTGATTTGGCTAAAAAAAATAGGACGAGTAATAAATGGACGGTACACTGGATCCAACACAGTTAAGAGCTAAGGATGACAAGTGAGCAGCACTAATAACAAAATCGCACGAAAAAAAAACCAATTGTCTTACATATACAGCTAATTTTGTTTCTTAAAGGGCAATTACATCCATTTTGACATGCATGTTATACTTTTGGATCACTTGCACAATAACTAAACACAAGAATTGTGGTAAGAATACGTACGTCCGATACAACATTTAATTACTGCATCACCAAAACATGTAATGGGTACCGCTATTGTTTCGCACGGAACAATCAAAATTAATGCCGACAGATGGAGTTGTTCTGTTTCGACTCGGCCGACAGATGGAGCCGCTGTTCTGTGGGAAGCCCACTGAGATAGCCGAGTTGGCTGTGAGTAGCTCAAGCGTTTGACGGCCTTAGGTGGCCACTACCATCATGCTGTTCGCTTACCAGTTTTTTAAAGAAGGAAAAAAGGGTAGAGGGGGGTCGAACATGGAGTTGTCTTCGAATCTACTCTAGCCAAATAACTGCATTTGAGAATGAAGATTTTTTTTTCGTGCAGATGCTTCCTTGCAACAAACGCAGTCGGCTGCCAATATCTATCAGTAACGCCGTCTTGCGAACTAGAAAAAAAAATCTTTATTTTCAAATGAAGTTATTTGACTCGAGTTGATTCGAAGACAAGTCCATGTTCGAATCCCCCCCTTATTTTTTTCTTTATAACTGGTAAATGATTAGCACGACAGTAGTGGCCAGCTTAGATCACCAGACGCTTGAGCTACTCGCAGCCAACACAAATATATCAGTGGGCTTCCCACAGAACAGCAACTGAATCTGTCGGCTGAGTCGAAACAGAACAGCTCCAGCTGTCGGTATTAATTTCAGTTGTTCCGCGCGAAACAATGGCGGTACCCATTTCATGTTTTGGTGATGCAGTAATAAATTGTATCCGACGTACGTAACGTATTCTTACCGCAATTCTTGTGTTTAGTTATTGTGTAAGTGATCCAAAAGTAAAACATGGATGTAATTGCCCTTTAAATAAATAGATCACATAAATGCATATGAGAAAAATATTCTTTCTAATTACCGTTACGAAAATATAGATTACCTGTACATTTTAGCATTCTTTCCGGAATGCCAATCTCTTTAGTCTTCGAAGTTGTTTAGAGCCGGCCAGCTGCATAAAACCCTGCATGTGCAGCCCTTCTATAAAAGCGTTCAGCGAGGCGACCTGCCATTTTTTTCCCCTCTGGAATGCACCGAGTGCGGTTACGCTTTGACGTGTTTAACCTAGTTTCACCACTGTCGCTTCATCTTTCGCCATGGCTTGCCTCAAAGGAACACCGAAGGTCTCCTCTCCGAAGTCTGTTCCTCCTTTGCCCACAAGCCCTCCACCTGTCAACCCGGACATTGTGGTTAGCCCGTTGCCGTCACCTCCTCGGCACTAGCATCTGCTCCTTTGCTCCCATTGTTGCCTCCCCTAAGCCCTCGGCCTCACCGGTCCCCTGCGTTTAGCCTTCTCGGACCAAGCTCGGCAAAACCTTAAAAGCCAAGAGGAAATTGAAATCGCTTCACTCTTCGAGGTCCCATCTTTCGCCTGCCGATATGCCACTAGACCTCTCTTCACGATCTTCCACTCATTCGCACAGCCTGCCCACGACAGCTGCTCCGAATTCTCCACTTTCACCCCGCTAGGTTCACGATCTCGTGGATCGGGCCATTAGGCAATTTCATTACAAGAACCGACCGGCCAAGCCGACCCTGCCCGAATCCTATCACAGATTCGGGTCACTGCTTCTTCCAGCAACTCCTGGAAACACCATTGGCCACCCGAACCTGAATATGGTAAACGTCACCGAAGTTCTGAATCTGTTTCCAGATCTTCTGATTTGAATCCCGTATTTCGCCGACCAACCACACCGGCTGCCTCAGCACCAACGTCCCCGTGCCTCGACCTCATCAGTTCGCCCTGTTGTAAATATTTTAAGAATTAGCACTTTCCGATATAAAATATCGGTATCTGACGATACACAACCGATACTTCTTATTGATATAACATTAACTTATTAACAGCAACAATCTTACAACGTCCATTTATTATTATCAGAATAGCATTAGCTTTAGTTTAGTAAACGACGCTTAGTGCACTTGGTCTCTGCCTCGTGCACTTTTAATTGCTACCATATGTGGTCCTATTCAGATACTCAGTAAACATCAGTGGTCCGGCCGGGAGCCAATCAGCTCTCCTGGCAATCACAGCAACCAATTGCACATCTTCGGCAATACAATAGACCAGGATACGGGCTCCCTTTATAAGGAACATCTCTGGCCGTTTTCTCGCTATCTACCGATTATTTTGGACCTAAAAAGCCTCCTGTCACTGAGCCCTCAGCACCAGGATCCCAGCCGGATTTATTCTGAGTTAAGAAATTTTGACGATCTCGGACTTAGCCAAATTTTAAAGGAGCTTCCCTCCTTTAGAGCCCAAGTCCGGTTCAGAGTTAAGAAAGGGCGCATCTCGTATAAGAGCCCCCTTTCTCTTATTTTCCCTTGGGCCGATTATTTTAGGAGTGCTTTAATTTAATATTACGAAGTTTAACTGATTTAAAAGGAGGGATAACCCTAACCCTAAATAACTGAATTAAATAGATTTCGGATCGTATATCTTGTGTGGACTCCTTACTTTGCTCATTTATTACTTTATGTGCTGTTGTTAGATTATTAGCATTTGTGCCGACGGTACGATTATTATTATCGTACCACTGTATCTCCGTAAGATCTTAACAATAGAAGACCTTACTAGAGATTTACACTGTCGCTCCGTACGATGACAACTATCTCAACACGGCATCCGCTCTCAACAACTCTTTACGCCTTGCTACATCACGCAATCTTCCGAAGCTGATGACAATTCTCGCCACGACCATTTCGACTACTTCACCACCGACACCGACCCATTACATACGCCACTATCAGAACTCTTAAGAGACTGTACCTGATTGTTTCCTCTACACCCCATGGCAGAATCAGCGCATCGCGCGACGTGCGTTGCAGACAGTTGAAGGCCTCCACAGACAAACTTTGGCCAAATTTTTGACATTTTGTCAATTTTTGACCGATTTTGACATTCCAATGCACCATTTTAATCGTCTCGACGAGACCTTTCCAGTGGTGGAGTAGCCAGATCAATAAGATAAAGCACTGAAAAGTTATTCCATAAAAACCAATAAACATGTGGGTTGCCTAATTTTTTTCCGACAATTGGTGTCACAGACAGTTGCAGAAAGTTCTGCCTCTGGGCCTCTACAAACCTTCACCGTCTGACACTGGACCTACAAAGAATCAAGCTCTCGCCACCAGCTTCGGGTATGGTCAATGTGACTGCACACTGAAGCGTCGAGCCGTTCTCGGACAATCAATCACACTTTTGACGACCCTGCTTTGCAATGGCGGTCACCTTCTTGGCATAGGAGACCCTTTAAAACTTGACACTGAGCCACCTTACCCCCGTCCGGGCCGCAAAAGCTGGTTCTTTCATCCCTTTGGTGACAGCTCGGCTAACCCTCACAGCTTCGAGACGCACCACAAAGCGAATTTCTCACAGCTGAAGTGAAAATGGACTTCGGAACTTCAATGCAAATCTCGAGGAAAATTGAAGTCCCCTCTGCCATATTAAAGGACAACGACAAGCTCATTCGCCTCGGCCTCCAAGTAGCCTCCCACAGACGTCATTCACACTACAATCAACGCTTTTATGCGAAAAACTTTCTTCGGAATCTAGCCGCAGCGAAGCCAACCGCATCTACGGCCTCATCAACGAATTATTCAGGAAAGCCTTTTTCGCCACCTTCCATTCGTTGAACTGCCTGACGAAAGCCCTTTTTAAATCATGTCCTGTTGCGGGAAACCGCGGGAAACTCCGCACCAAACCTAAACGACTCGACTCGTCATGTCTTACGGAACCAGCCTTTACACGAGTCGGACTTCCTCTTTTGTGGCGTAATTCCCCAGATCGCCCCACACCTAGACGTCACTCGCAAACCGAAAGACGAAAACAACACTTCAAAACTTATGAGCATCAGCAATCAGGACAACAATCGTGGCAGAAGAACAAACTCCAACCGGAGCTCCACGTCTGATCCCGCAGCCACTACTCTTCCCCCAGGCTCAAGAAGCAAATCCCGTAACGGCCAGTGACGCTACTTGTCTGTCGTCTCTCCTATCGGCGGCTGTCTTTGTTACTTACCAGCATGGTGTGAAGCAAAAAAACCACTCGAAGCTGGCCGACCCAGTGAAGTGGTTACTTTCATGCCAAAACGTGGAGAGCTAGTCCGTACAGCCGGCAACCAACTTGGCGTTAAGTGCTGGTTCCGTAATCCACCGAATGTGAAGGACAAGTTCCAAAAGACAAATTTGCAACTCGAGCAGCAACCAGCGAGTGACCAACTGACAACCATGGCTTCACCTACCTGGAGGGTCCCGTCACCAGCCATGAGAGTGGCTGTGCCGTGACTCCACTAGCCCCCAAACATTGCTACAACGGAACAAGATCTGAGAAATCCAACAACAAACGCAACGTTTGCCCGAAGTCTTCGGCCACTTACCTCGCTGAAACCCAACCTTCAGCGACCAAGTTCGCGGACCCCCCTGTGCGACTGCCCAACACCAAATCTGCAGTCTATTGGGTACCTTGCAAAAACTACCGAAAGGGGTATGTGGCAGAAACCAAATGTAGAGTTAGGAAGAGGGTCTCCGAACAACCAAAGCACAACCAAAAAAAGCGTGCCATCGCAGCACACAGAGAATCACCTGCGAGCATGTGAGTCCCTATAAATTTCACACTACTGTGAAAATAAAATCCCTCTTTTGAATGAACAGGAGCTTTCCTATCCAAAAATCATGCAGTTTACTACACCTTATCTAGTACGCTAACATGAAGCACAGTGGAGACCTTTCCTTACTACACCACACAAAGATGGCAGCACCGTCAACACAGTGAGCTGTCCAAGCAAGAGCTTGAGCTAGTCCCACTGAGATCGTATGCCGAATTAAAATTTTTGAACGTTTGTGTAGTTGCTTGCAAGTTTCCGAGGCTTGGCCTGAAGAAGGTTGCAAATATCTGTCACCGAAAATTCTCCTGTAAATTATCATTTGCATGGAACTTTTGTTATTACGTGGACTGTTAGTGTTAGTTAAAAGACATAAAGCTAATAACTAAAGGTAAATATTATTAACTAGGAGCCGGCACGTCTAAAGACGGGTAAATTACGACGTTCTGTTCTCCCCGCTTATGTCTCTTTTTTCCATCTCTGTACCTCCCAGTGCCCCCCCCCCCCCATCGAAAGCCTGGCCCCCCACAAACGTAATGTACACACCTTTGATTAACCAACATATTCTATTTACTATGACACATTTTCTGCGACACATTTAACCTCTCACGTGGCATCTTGGGAGTGCCAGTCGGCCAGCCAGTCCCCTGTGCATATTGTAAAATCTAAATCTACGATGTTCTACTTCACATCCAAGCCTTAGCCCGCCACCCTCCCAGCTCCCTCCCCAACATAACGGGCACACTATGCGTCGCTATTTCCCAATTGTCGCGTGTAGGGATGTGCGATACTCGAAAAATTCGAGCCGAGCCGAGTATGCAACTTGTACTCGAACTCTGCTCCTCGCTTGAATCCATTCTCGGAAAACTCGAATCCGGTAAAAATGCGATAACTTCGCCAATTTACCG
The DNA here is from genome assembly GCA_023313725.1 of Lithobius niger. Classification (NCBI taxonomy): domain Eukaryota; kingdom Metazoa; phylum Arthropoda; class Chilopoda; order Lithobiomorpha; family Lithobiidae; genus Lithobius; species Lithobius niger. The sequence goes on along the minus strand of JAHWFP010214616.1, from coordinate 1,247 downwards.
ATTTTGACGTTCAAATATACCAAATTCATCGTCTCGACGAGAGCTTTCCAGTGGTGTAAATTAAAAGCCACTAGCTCAAACCATTTTAAAGTTGTGTCCTATAAACTGGAAAACCAGTTGTACACGTATACTCACACAGTCCGTTAAGCAGCATTTTAGTTATTATTGCGCTAACAAATAAAAAAGACACTTGCAAAATAAATGCCTTCACCAAATACTCGAACTCGGCTCGACTCGAATTAAAATTATTCTACTCGCACACCCATAGTCGCGTGACATGCTGGGAGCGTTAGGCAGGCAAGCAGCTGGGCACACCACTGGGGTACTCTTATGGTGTATTATCTTTAAAATTAACATTTTGTCATGCCCGTGCGAACTCTGACTACAACATTGGCTGTTTGCCTTTGTGAGCCCTGAGTACATCTGGGCATCCGACGTTTTCTAAGTCCATTTTGGTGTAATGTCAGAATGTACTACTAGTTCATCGGCGAAAACGGCAGAAATATGTGTAACTAACATGAGCAGGGTAGGGGCTCCTTTGCAACTCCTTCCAGACTGTGCAAGGCGTCTGCACAAGGCAACGCACAGTGTCTTGTATAAAGGCTACTCCGCCTATGCGGGGAACAAGAGAAGGTGGTAATTGACATCAAAGAGAGTAAGTTATAATTTATGAGGGCCGAACTAAGGGTTTTGCTCCAAAAATGGTATGGAAAAAAGTCATTCAGTTGATCATCTTAGGTAATTCTAGCGCAACATGAAGCATATCGGTACTAGTCAGTTTCCTGTTCGTAAGCCAAAGATTTGTTATGGTACTAAAGTGCACAAAATGCTTGGTATAAAGCCATGAAATTACATCTGGAGTTTCAGGTAACTGACGTTTGGTTAACGTAAGGTATTTTGTGGGGACCAATCAAGTAATACAGAATTGTTTTGAGTTAACAATGTATTACTGTCCCCAAAAAATAAATATCACATATGATTTCGAGAATCATTTTGATATTTACCGCTCATAATTCACATTGAAGATACAGTCACTGTCTTGCTAATTTTCAGTGGCTAGCTGCCACCTTGTTCAGGCACTTCAACAAAAGCTTTAACTGGTCACTCTGTGTTTATCGTCTGCTTTCGAACTTATAACCGCCTTGGAATCTTCGTGGCCTCCTGTATTTGGCGTGTAGCACTCTCACCATCTCGTCAAGCTGCCACTTCTTTTACCATCTGCTGCTTTATGTCCCTTCCGATTATGT
>JAHWFP010214615.1:0-36174 GCA_023313725.1 Lithobius niger | reverse complement strand
TGTCCCAATAAATAAGACAGATTGTTGGTGATGTTACAGATGGAATTAAAGTGATGCGTAGCTTCCAATCTTGCTGATTACGGTCGGAAATCTTGATTGCTTCGCCCGAATAAATTAAGTGAGATTTTCTTTAGTTGGTGCTTGATGTACTTCGGAATTCGGCTGTCCTGTCGTCCCCGATTAATTCCAGAATAATGGGGTTGTATGACTTCGTTAATTTTTAATTAGAAGTGGAAGTTAGTAGAATCGATGCCATATTTAAAGAGTGTGAGCATGACTGAATCGCATTTTAACTCGAAGGTCTAGTTTACTTTATTTGAAAGTTGGGGGAAAATTTTTCCGCTATAAAGCTGTAAAGCTGGGCTACGTTTTATCTGTAATTGTGCCTAAATGTGCTCCTAAGTTTTTGTTTGACGCTGTTATCATAACGGATCGTTAAATAACTTAGTTGATGTAAGAGAGCGACAAGGTTAGGTGAGGGACATTAATTAGATTAGTGTAGCAAATTGATTATTGATTTTCTAATAAAATTGCTAATTTCCTGAAATTCGAGTCGGGGAGAAATTTTTCTGGCTACGTTTAACCGTAGTACTAGGTTCGCGTCTGCCGTTTATTTTGCTTAAGCTGCTACGCTATTATTTGAAATAATAATTTGGCAATGGAATGGTGGGGGGGGGGATTAATAATACTAGGCATAATGACGAATAAAAGTTGGAAAATAATTTTGTCGGATCGGGCTAATTATCGAAATCGAACGAGCTGTTAATACCATGTTTTGCTAATTTTGTTACTTTAATTATGGGTTATACATGTCCCAGAGTGTACTAAAGGTAGGTTCACAATTTCCTTGTCAGCCATTAAGTTTTTTTTTTTCTATAATATATATATTTTTTTTCGGTTGTGTTTTCGAATTTTAATGCTATTGAAATTTACTCATGACGGAAATCTAACTATCTAGATGGGGTGTCCGATTTTCGTTTAAATCATTAGAAGGAGGGGAAGGAAAAAAAATCCAATAATTGCTTTAAATGACCTGAGTAGTAGTAACTACAAAATGTTCGCATAATTTAGCGAGAAATGCGTGTATGGCATTGATTCAGCATGTTAAAATTGATCTCCAGCTCTGAGTTATTTGCTGATTTAAAATACCTGCTGCGTTTTGAACTGACGTCTAATCTAATGGCTGTCGATCGGTTTGCTGCTGTAGTTGCGAGTCTTGTGAGGTTCGAGGCTGAGTGAAGTTTGCGCTGTTGTTTCGGTTTCGTTGGCGGTTGTAGCTTGATAAATTGAGCTGCGAGCAGTCTCTAGTTCCTTGGCTGTAGTTTCCTTGGATATCGGAATTTCCTTGTTTGTTTCTTCGTGGAATTTGCTTCCCTCGTCTTCTAGGCGTCTCGCATTTCCTGTCCGTACGTCTTCTAACTGTTGTTCTTGTGTCCTGCAATCCCTGCTCAAATGTTTTTGGCCGTAGCATCTGAAGCACGAACGTGTTTCCTTTTTTCTGCCGTGTACGGTATTCACTTCGTTTGGCGACCTCCTCGTCTTTAGGCTCCTAATTACTTCTTTTAATTCGTTCATTTCCTGCAGTAACTTCGCGATGTCGGTAGTTATGGTCATGTTACGGTTCGGTACCGACTTGTTGGTCTGCGGGTCGGGGGATGATGACTGCGTGCGTCGGAATTTACTGTCTTGCAGATGCATGCTTGTAAAGTGCTGAATTAAATTATTAACCTGCCCAACTGCGATAAAGCGCGAGTTTGGGGTTGGGGGGAAACCGTTGTTGTTTGGTTGTTTGACCGAGAACTTGGGTAAGCGTATCTTGGCTTTGTGAGTGTTGCTGAAGAATAACTGCTGGATTTAAGTAGTAGCGCAAATTCTCCACAGAATTGTAACCTGCTGTGGCGAACGGCTCCTTCAATAAAGTCTTCTATTTCTTCTCGAATCGTCTGGCGAATTCATGCGTGAATACCGTAGAGGGGAATCACGGGGAGGGCTACGTGGTTTGTTGGTCGCATTCCGATGTTCATCTGTTGGTTACTGGCGTAGTGGGGATTTCTCCGCTACTGTGCTACGCTGGTTAGCGGGTGCTTTTGGCACGCGAGTGCGTTGCTTGCTTTGCCGAGGCGGAATCGGCTGCTCGGTGGTCTCCTGAACGGGAGGAACAGGTGGAATTTCACCGTGTTGGTCGGGCAAGACTGGGGCGGGTGGAACGACGGCTTGCACGTCAGCCAGATGACGGGGTTTCACAATAGTTCTACCGCTAGACGAAAGCTTTAAATCCTTCCTATTTTTAGGAATCGTCTTTGTGCTTTTGCTAGCTGTAGTTGACTTTTTGTGACTAGGCGTGGTTATTATGACCTGTGAATCGATCTAGTTTTAACTGGGGATTTTCTTTTTCTTATTTAGGGTAGCCTACTTGCTCAACTTTTTTTTTCTTATTTAATCCGAAAAATCGCTCCTTTGCTCAATAATAACAGTAACGTGCTGCCGTTTTCGTAATGATTGGGCGTGGGTATTGTTCGAATTATCACTTCGACACCATTGTAAATCTCTCGTAATATCTTCTATTGTAAGATGTTACGGAGACACAGTGGTACGATAATAATAATCGTACCGTCGGCACAAATGCTAATAATCTAACAACAGCACATAAAGCAATAAATGAGCAAAGTAAGGGAGTCCACACAAGTTCTACGATCCGAAAGCTATTTATTCAGTTATTTAGGGTTAGGGTTATCCCTCCTTTTAAATCAGTTAAACTTCGTAATATTAAATTAAAGCACTCCTAAAATAATCGGACCAAGGGAAAATAAGAGAAAGGGGCTCTTATACAAGATGCGCCCTTTCTTAACCTTGAACCGGACTTAGGCTCTAAAGGAGGGAAGCTCCTTCAAAATTCGGCTAAGTCCGATCGTAAAAATTACTTAACTCAGAATCCGCCTGGGAATCCTGGTGCGGTCGGCCCAGAGACGGGTGGCTTTTTAGGGTCCAAAATCGTCGGGTGAGAGAGAAAAAAAGGCCAGGGAGGTCGTTTATAAAAGGGACCCGTATCCTGGTCTATTGTATTGCTGAAGATGGCGCAATTGGATGCTGCGATTGCCGGGAGAGCTGATTGGCTCCCGGCCGGACCACTGATGTCTACTGAGTATCTGGATAGGGCCACATGTGGTAGCTATTAAAAGTGCATGAGGCAGAGGCCAAGTGCACCGAGTGTCGTCTGCTAAGCTAAAGCTAATGTTATTCTGATAATAATAAATGGACGTTGTAAGACTGTTGCAGTTAATAAGTTAATGTTATATTGGTAAGAAGTATCGGTTGTGTAATGTTAGTTACCGATACCGACACCGATATTTTATATCGGAAAGTGCTAATTCTTAAAATAATTACACCCCAACCCTCCCTCCTTAGCACAGGTCACAGATCTCTCAAGCTAGAAGGGTCATGCTGGTCGGGAGTGGAGATGTCTCGTCCATGGTTGCCATGCCGGGCAAAATGGTAGTGGTTGGTAAGTGGTTTTCTAAAAACCAAGTTCGTTCTTTGTTCGTTTTCAAATGTTAACAAAGGGACGGTGTGATCCTCGTGGATTCAAGGAAAAATAACTGTTGGACGACTTGAAAACTACAGTTGTCAAATATAGTTGTAACTTAGCGGACGCGGTTCAGGATTGGATTCCAGGATTGGAACCCAAGATAAAAATACTTTTTCTAATCGAAATTAAGTGTGGTTAAGAATCAACATAGTTGTTCTTGTTTAAAGTGAACTTCAAATGTAAATTCTGTTAAATTGTTTTTGCAAACTTGTCAAAAGCACACTAGTGAACTGTAAATGTAAACATGTTTTATATATTCATTTTCTGATGTTTTAAAATAAAAACTAAAGAGTTTTTTAAACCTCAGGTTCGTTTCCTAGTAGATTAATTGTTCTTGAGTGTAAACTATTATGCAGCCCTTTTAGCTTTATATTTCGTCTAAGCAATTAAATTAATCCACCGTTGGTGGCAGTGAAATTACCGGTAGCATTCAGGTTAGGCCTGTAGTAGGACACCGACTCTTCATTCCCCATGCCGGGACTGTAGCCCATGATGTGCTTATTGTCGTAAAAAGTCGTAATAACCACAAAACTTGATGCTAAGAAGTACTAGTCAACCAATGATGTCAGGGGTGTTACAAGCACTTCAGCCGTCGTAGCGTCCGCCGTTATAACGATCATCCACCTCTAAGATATACGACAGCCATTGGCGCCATTGGTGTTCAACACAACAGGTTAATCCAGTCGGTCCCTCTGTCCCCGAGTTTCAATGGTTCCTAGATTTCCTCTTCAACGACGGTGTCAGTGGCTCGACTATTTTGGTATACCATTCCGCCCTTAACGCGATCTTCAAAGCTGCCGGCTATTTTTTATCTAATCGACGACTTCCACATCACTTCCATGATCCGTTCCTTCCTAATCGATCGCTCACGAATGCGCAAGACCTTCCCTGACTGGGATCTGTCTATCGTCCTCACCACTCTCCTGCAGGCTCCTTACGAACCGCTCTTCACCTGCTCCCATAGTTACCTTACCCGTAAGACGATGTTTCTCATTGCCATGGCGGCCTGCCTTCATTGCAGCGAAGTTCAGGCACTTTCTGCCACAGCCTCGTACTGTTTCTTCGTGGTCAACTATTCCGGGGCACTGTTACTCCACGAGCTTCCTTTCGGGCAAAGACTCAGAAGCCTTCCGAATGCTCCAAACCCTTATTATTCTTGCGCTTACAACCATTCTTGGCGATGATCAGGAACCAGCTCTATGTCACATCCGCGCCCTTCGATTCTACCTGAAAGCATCCAAACCGATCCGCTGGAATCGCACTCAACTTTTCATTCCCTTCACGGCCAGGACTGGCGACACCTAATCCAGGATGATATCTACCGGGATTAAAACTGTCATTGTCCAAGCCTATGACGCCCTTGATATCAGTTGCGCGGATCAGGGTATCCGTGTGGCAGCTCATGAACTTCGTGCCATTTCTACATCTTGGGCCCTCCCAACATGTAACAGCAACATGCAACAATCACAGCAACATTCCAGTCTCTGAAATCATGCAAGCTGCTTCCTGGCGTCACCCTTCTCTTCACACTACCTGTGTGACCTGTTGCATCACGCCGACGAGCTATGCCGTGTGGGGCCGTTTATCACTGCCCGGCGCATCGGGTAACTAGAGACTTTTTTTTGGAGGGGGGTTGCTAGGCGACCCCCCCCCACCCCCAATGTTTGGTCAGTTGGCAAATCAGTCGAAAAATTGCATAATTTTTTGGCTTGATGGAAAACCATGTCGGTAAATTTCTAGTTTACACCCCTCCAACTTTTATCCTTTCTGACGTTTCTAGGTGTAACCCCCCTGCAGACTTATGTCGAATTATTTTGTGGGGGTCCGACCACTACCCTGGGGGGGGGGGTTAGTCATGATGGCGCCCGCCGCCTTTGACAAAGTCTGTGGAATGCTAAAAAAGTTATCTGGTATTTTCATAGCAACTAGAAACTCCAAAATTCCAGTATAACCTGGTTGATTTTGGTTTCTATTGCTTCTATGAAAATATACATTACCTTTTTCCCACCCTCCTCCCCTCTTGTCGCCATCTTGGCACAGTGAGGTAGAAAAGATGAGACGGCTCACTCCGCTCAGGCTTTTATATGGTGGAGGTTGCGCAGATATGTGCGCAGAGGGTAGTGGCTCGGAAAGAAATCTTCGATTGTTCTCTAATTGAAACAGCATTACGAGAAGGAGAATGCTAAAAAAAGGTAATGTGTATTTTCATAGAAGCAATAGAAACCAAAATCAACCAGGTTAATCTGGTATTTTGGAGTTTTCTACAAAATTACCGGTTGGCCTATAAAAATGAAAAAAAAAGCAGTTCTATGACTACCACTTAACTGCTTTGAAAGTAGTTTAACTAGTAGTTGTAATTTAACTACTGCCAATCACTGTATTTTCGTTGGTCTCGAATTGTATCTGGTGACCCCTTTCTGATTGTGATGTGTCGCATTGAACCTTAACACTGAATTTGGGTCCGGACGGAAAACCCATGATTGCAGAAGCAAATTCACGGCACAGGTCCAATCCCTTGTGATGTTAAGGAGTATAAGGAGGAGAAATGAGTTTTAAATTTCATTTGAAGTCTAGTCGCAACATGCGTTGGGATTCATCCACATCATAAAGATGGCTAAGCAGACTCCAATGTAAGATTTAAAGTAGTCCCTAAATTCAGCCTTTGTTTTTATTATTTTAACTTCGTAGTGAAAACTTCCAGTACGTTAGACATGGAATTATCTCACTTTGTACGTTAACAACTCTTTCGTAGCTGAAGTTGAAGGCTGTTTGAGGTTATGTTTTGTGCCAAATTATACATATTTATTATTTCATCAGTTGCATAAAACTAAACTGCAGAAGCTCTAAAGTTTTGATATTAATGAAGATTAAAATTCTCGGCCAACTTATTATTATTCCAAATGATATTCTTCTTTGATATTTCATAAGCATCAATGTTCTTTCTTCAGGAGGCTTGAACATAATGATGGTGGGATGGTTCTTGAAGATGGAGCTCATTATCATTTTTTAAGCATGCCGATACTTAGGAAATATTAAATTTGGTTAGAATTTTAACTTTCGTTTGTATCACTTACAGTCTCAGGAGTGTGTATGTTTCCACAGACAAGAGTTTTGGATGAATTCAAATTTATTTCGTTTTCCACAGTTGGTTGCTTATGATTTTATCCTGCCAATTGAGTACAACAAGCTTCCCAGTTCAATTCTTGCCTGCAAGACAGGAGAGGTTAAGATAGGTGGAGTGAAGCTGAAACGTAGTCGAACAAATAAGGGGGATGCATCATCAAAGACACCAAGCACTCCGATGGAACCCTGTTGTTCTACTTGCCATGTCATGGCTATGGCCACGGCCCCATTTCTAGAAGTAAATCCAAAAACCCTCGAGTTTAGTGCACAGGGAAGAGTACCCTCTTTTGATCAACAAAGGCTTAAGGTAAGTACGTTTCATTACTAGAAAATTCGATGGTAAACGTAACTGAAAAAAAAAAACCAACCGTTTTCACTTAAAACGCCAACGAAAAATATTAACAGAACTACTATGAATGGTACACCCGCAACCAACGACACTGAAACCTGTCAGCGATTTTCCAGAGAGAAATGTTGCACAATACCCTCAATATAGCTTTGCTGGTTCATACTCCAACATTGTTAGTCTTGTTTAAATTGTACACCCACGAACTTAAATGATGTTAGGTTCAGAGTGGTTAACACAAAATAAAAGGTACTAGGTAAATAATCTTCTTTTTCATGTAGCTCTAACGTCAAACATTTATGTTTGCCTGCCATCATATCACACGTGCTTGACTACTGCTAAGGCTTGAGGAACAAAGCAATGACCTTGTCACTCCAGACTCAAGTGATCAATGTGCTGTCTGTGACCTGGGATGAGTTATCGATTGAGCAGTAATATAACTGGGACCGTCGTTTTACGTTTTCATTATTAGCACAAATTCTGAAATTCGACAAAAAGTGCTTACGAAAATTTCAACTTGCAGTACTTGGGAAACCTTGGAAAGATAACATCCGCTGGATATTATTCCATCACAGCAGCTGTTACTGGTTCCGAAAAAAAATTTTTGATGTTTTAATACCATACATAGTTTAAAGTTGCTTTATTTCCTCAATATTCACGACCGTTGAAAGGGCACTCTCCATTCTTCGTAGGCCGCCTTCAAGACCATCGTGAGCGGCTGCCTGCAAGCAATGCACGCGTGCTAGTGCCTATGGCTGCAACCTTGACTCGCTTCGTGTGAAGCCACTTATGTCCAGATCCCTTCGCGAGCTAGGAAAATGGGATTCCCCACCCTCAAACATTGCCGAGATGGCGGCCGTGCGTTGTGTTGCTCCGTATTTACGATCGCTTGAACTTTATATTAGAAAGTTGAGTAGATAATTATAGACACTTCTACACGGGACCCTAGCGGTAGTTGCAGCTACTAATACCTCTGATAATGCTTTTGCATTCGAACACAAAGTCAAAGCATTATCAGAAGTATTAGTAGCAGCAAGTACTGCGTAGGACTGGAAGAAGTAGGATGCTATACCTACTTTACTTTCTAATCAATGATTGAACCAAGGGCTATTTCACATCAATTATGGCGACAATGTCAACAAAAAAATCAATTGTGGTAATGAAAAGAGGATATTAAATTAAATTAACCACAAATATTCGTTCCAGAATACCTAATTCAATCGGAATTACTCCATTGTACGCGATTCAATTTTTTTTTAATAGCTTAGAACTGAGAGGATGAAATATACAGGAGCTGTTTTGAGACGACAACATATCGTTGCTTATACTTAAAAGGTGTTAACCTAAGGCTGCAATAAATCAATGTTTCTATTTTTTTTCACGTATTTATACTTTATAATGAAATTTGACTTTTTTTTTATATTTTGTGTTGTAACGAAATTACTTGAATTTCGTTGTAATGAGCTTTGACTGTACAGTGGAGAGATTACCAAAATGTTGCATGAGAAGAGCAAGCAACTCTCATTGTTAAAGTGAAACCTGATGCATCAAATTAACGTCCCTCAAGTAAAGCCAAGTGATTTAATAAAGTTAACCCAAGGGTTAAGATTAAAAACGAAAGCCAGGTTTTTAGAAGGGACCCTTAAGTTAATGGGCAGAGCATAAACTTGCGGCGGATGCTACGACGGGGATATGCTTATGCACAGACATCTGGTAGAACTGTTGCGGAGATTAAATTATTTTTGAGTGGCTGGTTTGACTTTAGCAGACAAACATTGCATTTCTACTGGCCCAGAGAGGAAAGAGTGTCTGAAGGCTAGGCTACTAGGGGCTTAGGAAAATACTTCTGGTTTCGCTGCCACCTGGTTGGTGTGAGTTACTAGCGTCCTGAGGGTATAAAGTAATGATTTCAAACTTTAAAACTAGCTAATAATCGACTATATGACTAACTGGTATATCAACTCTTGGTTTAATAGCAGTTATGAAAAATAAACACTTTACAACTGACTTTTGATTTTAAAAAGAAAAAGTAACACTGTGAATTTACATTAAATTTGGCACTGAGAACAAGTTTTTAAGTTCAGAAGTAAAATTTCGATTAGAAAAGTTATGTGTTCTGCCTAACAACTCTAAATCTAAAGGTACCTAACCATTTACAAAATAGTCTGTTACTAGAAATTCTTAATAAATTTACAAACAATCTGTCACATTGAATCAAACTAGGTGTTACAGAGTTCTACTATTAAAGGACTCTGCTTTAGTAATAACTACCTATAAGATCTTGGTGAATCTAAGTATTTTTTAGCCTAATGTTTTAATACCGTATAGGTATTAGTTGACAAGGGCGAAACGAATAGTTTCAGCAAGCAAAATAGCAGAAACTTCTGCTTGTTTGGGGCTGCATTCTACTGAATGGCAGACACTCGGGCCTAGGCCTATTTTTACCAATTGATCATTTAATATCAATTAGCTCTCACCCACAAAGATCTCTAGACAGACTGTTTTGCTCTTGTTTGGGCTCGTCAGTAGAGAATACTTTGTTGATGAGAGTTAGGGTCTCCTCATCTTGATTGGTGAGGAGACCCTAACACCAAAAATAAAAAGCCTGCGGGTTTTATTGAACTTTTCACCAGCAACGAAATTTGCTTCAAAAACTACAGCGGCTGAATAGGCTTATTTCATTAAAACCGGACATTATTTCATTCACCACTCACAACCAATGGACAGAATCGACTGCAATTTTGACTAAATTGCAGCCCACAATTTGTACTTCCATCCTGTAAAAACAGAAGTTTGATATCTTCAACCGATATTTAAAAAAAATACAACAATGTGTTTGGTGAAAAACCGCCGTTAACAGACACAACTTCCGTTCGACCATTGGGACTGTATTTCTTGCTTGTATTCATTTTTTTCTTGGGCATAAAGCCACCCAGCTTAGTGTGCGTTAGGGGAAAAGGGTGTCTGCTAATGCCCAGGCCCTTTTGCCACGTAAATGCTGTGCTTTTAATCTGAACACTTGTGGTCTAAATTTGCAACTACGATGTTTTAAATGCACAATTAATTCAGAGTTTTGCCGTATTTTCACAACTGAAAACGAATTATCAGCTTCAGAAATAGCTTCTTAAAATTTAAATGCGTTCTAGCATTAGCCGATTTTGCCCAAAGGTTAGTCTTACATATTTGCAGATGAACTTAAAATTGGCTACTTCTGCTCAGGCCTATTTTACCAGTAAAAAATACCAATAGTTTTTATCTTACAAATTTTGTGTTCTACCTTCACAAAACCCAAGAAATAGAAATAGAGACGATGCACGAGGCATCTACCCACCACCCAAAGACCCAAGCGGCAGATTAAGGGGAAAAGTACCACCTTTATTACAGTTGTTTTTTGCCGCATGAGGGAGGAAACCGAGTACCTGGAAGAAACCCTCGTGCAACGGGCGGGGAAACAACCGGAGAAAAACCTGTACATGTACACTTCCCATCACCAGGATCAAACCTTGGTCTGTACGAAGCCAGAGATGTACAGCTGGGACTAGGACGCCTATCGAATCTGACAATGACTTCCGAATGCAAACTAAATTGGCTTACTCCTTCCATTAACTTCTACTTGTATATAACGGCGCTATTATAGTCGCAGTTTAATTACAATAACAAGGCTTTTCTATTTGCAATCCAAAAGCAGTCGTTTTGAACCTTCTGTACTCAGCCTTGCATCCTTCAAACTTCTTCTAATCAATCTGTCAATCAAGCTGCTCCAAGCGGATTGCTCCTCCAGATTTCCATTGTACTGAAGGCCCTCAGCCAACCAGAGAAGCCTCGCTCTTCTACATGTCCGTGGTTTGTCTACCAGGATCCGATCCTCTGGTATATAACCAAGGTGGCACTCTGCCTCCACAGCATAGCTCACAGACACAAGCCAAGAGTCACTACGCCGGTTGGGAGGTGGAGAGGTCTCGATCCGAATTGCCAGGCTGGGCAAAGGCAGTAGTTTTTCTAAACCTGCACTAGTTTAACTTTTTAGGCTCTCTATTCTAAATTTTATAGGAATTTCATTTTAAATTTGACTGTTGTCTTGTAAAGTCATGGGGACATAGGTTTTCGGCCCATTGTACTTCCCCATGAACTTAAGGGTTTAAGTTCCCGTTCCTAAAAACCGGCTTTCTTGTTTATTTTATAAAATTAATCTAAACAATTTTAATTCACTAATGCTTTAGGGCAGTTGTTAAAGAAGCTTGTCCTTCTATGGTCAAACCCTAACATTACCTGAAGTTTGGAATGTGATTTGATTACCTGAAATCTGCAGGGTACTTTTGTCATGTAAAATTACTATTTCGTTGCAAGTGTGATAGGGACATTTTTAAAATTTCTATTCAAAATTTTTTTACTGTAAACTCCCAAGTGTAGAACTCGGCATTGAACCAGATGTCGGTGCATGCCTACAAGCACCTCCTGTTGTAGCATACGCCATTACGACCTAAGTTGCTAAAATTTTGCATCTGTTGTGTAAACTGGAATGAATGGAACATGATATACAAACCAGTTGACCAATTCTAGTTACGGTAAAATGGCAGATTATTACTGTCTGGTTTCCCGTGTATCGAAGACCAAGTTTTGCAAGAATTTGCACAAGTGATAGAAAAGTTAAGGTTTGCTTATATCAACAATTACTGAATTTGAACAAGTTTTGTTTTTTTATTTTGTTATTAATTTTAGAGAAATACACTTGTTTTATGTTAGTTCTACTGGGAAAACTATCTTGGCTAGTACTCTAAAAGAGGCCAGTACTGAATGCTTTTTCTGGAATTGTTTTGATGCAGAATTTGTGATTTTTGTTTTTATTTAGACATTTGATATTACAAATATTTCGGACAAACGACTGTCATGGATAATAAATGTTGCACAGTGTACTCCTCCTTTCTGCGGAGAAGTGTTTGATATAACATTCAACTCAAAAAATAACTTGTCTGGTGATCTTGAGCTAAAAGAATCAGCCACGTTGAAGGTTGAGTTTCACCCACGTAAGTATTTGTTGTTTATTTTAAAGTTAGCCACTTCATGGAAACCCGTTACTAATGTTGAACGAAAAATGCGAAGACGATCCTGTTTCTTGAATAATTTTGTACTGTAATTGTCGCATACACATTGAAATAAAGACAGGGTACATAGAAGGTTTTCTCCTGCTCTGTTTGACATTTTACGTGGTGTCTTTGAACCTGGTGATTTCTGAATAAATTCATTGGTTTCCACATGTGTAAGAATCAGTAACAATTAGTTGGTTGAGTAACAATCACTGCATGCACAATCATTGTTGCAGGCTTATCGCACTTGGTATCAAAACGGAGAATCTGGCAACTTAGCCAAACTGAGAATAAGAGTGGCACCCTCTACTGAAAATGCTGCCTTATTTACTCTCCTCAGAAGACCAAACACCAGGGGGAGCAGAGATGTGAGGGTGGGGGTATTCGGACCACAAAATGGGGGAATGCTGGAGAGGGGTGGCAAGGGGTATGAGGAGCAGGGGTGGAAATCTGACTGCACAATGGGTAAATGCGGGCAGGGGGAGGGGGGAACGTTCTCATTTTCTGCTGCGCCCAGTATTTCTCAAATAATTTGATATTCCTCTGCACTTTAGCTGGAGCCTTGCAATCGATACTGGAAACAGGCCAGCCGAGAGCAGTTCTTCCCACTGTTGTACCTGACAAATCTGTACTTTATTTTCCGGTCAAAACACCATAAGAGGTTTTATTTCCACGAAAATTTTTTTAAATCTATCGTTTTGGTCGGATTTTTAGTCCAGGCCGGTTTGTCCAGATTTTGTGCATCCGTGCAGACTGCGTGTTAAAAGCGTCTGCGTCTTTTTTCCGTAAAAGACTATAGCTTATACACTAAGAAATAACTTGTCACCATCTTTAAAAATGGCGTCCTATATTTTAAATCAAAGATGGCGTACAAAAATCAGATTTTTGCTTCTAGCGCCTAAACTGTTCATCCGATCGAAAATAAACCGGTTACCAATTATGTTTAAAAGAAAATTTCCTTCAGAAAAAGTTCTATTTACATTTTTCATAAAATTAACCATTCTGGCCGAAATTTGTCATTTAAGTTCTATTAGGTGTGTGCTATAGATACAACAGCGCACATGTGTATTATAATTCCTGACTTTAAACAGCCGCAATGTTACGTCTAATTAAGATCCACTAACATAATTGGGCTTAAATGAAAGGTGAAGATGTATATTTTTCAACAAGGTTAATTAAAACGATTTATTTTAATTAGGAGCTAAGCTACAGTAGTTCATCTACGATGTAACGCTGTGATTTTTGTATCGTTTTAAGATAAGTTCCATCTTTAAACTGATGTAGTATTTAAACTGATGTAGTAGTCGTTATAAATCAGATAAATTGATGTAATTAGGCTTAATTAGGTTTAATTAGGCAGGTTATTTCATGTGAGCCTTTGGCTTTCCCGTCATTAATCATTATTTCTTAGAACATATGACACTATTTAACCACTTGCAACAGTAATATCACTTTTAACAAGGGATCTTAGCGGAATATACAAATCTGCATGGACTAATAAACTATCGTAGCTTAGATTCTAATTAAAATCAATCGGTTTAATTACCCTTGTTGGAAAATATACATCTTCATCTTTCATTTAAGGCTAATCGCATCCATTTATCTAATCTAGAACGACTACTACACCAGTTTAAAGATGGAACTTATCGTAAAACGATGCAAAAATCAAAGCGATACATCGTAGATAAACTACCGTAGCTTAGCTTCTAATTAAAATAAATCGGTTTAATTACCTTAGTTGAAAAATATACATCTTCATCTTTCATTTAAGGCTAATCACATCCATTTATCTAATTTAGAACGACTACTACACCAGTTTAAAGATGGAACTTATCGTAAAACGATGCAAAAATCAAAGCGCTATATAGTAGATAAACTACCATAGCTTAGCTCCTAATTAAAATAAATCGCTTTAAATACCCTTGTTGGAAAACATACATCTTCATCTTTCATTTAAGGCTAATCACATCCATTTATCTAATTTAGAACGACGACTACACCAGTATAAAGATGGAACTTAACGTAAAATGATGCAAAAATCAAAGCGATACATCGTAGATAAACTACCATAGCTTAGCTCCTAATTAAAATAAATTATTTTAATTACCCTTGTTGGAAAATATACATCTTCACCTTTTATTTATGTCCAATTATATTAGTGGATCTTAATTAGAACTAACATTGCAGCTGTTTAAAGTCACGAATTACAATACACATGTGCGCTGTTGTATCTATAGCACACATAAATGGCCTAATAGAACTTAAATGACGATCTTTGGCCAGAGACGTTAATTTTAGGCAAAATATGAATAAAACTTTTTCTGATGGAAATTTTATTCTTAACATAATTGGTAACCGGTTTATTTTCAATCGGATGAACGGTTTAGGTGCTAGAAGTAAAAATCTGTTTTTTGGTTGGCATTTTTGGATGCCATATTGGATTTCGGGCATAAGGCATCATGTTCAAATATGGTGACAAGTATTTCTTAGAACATATGACACTATTTAACCACTTGCAACAGTAATATCACTTTTAACAAGTGATCTGAGCGGAATATACAAATCTGCCTGGACTATTTAGTCGACCAGCAAAATATAGCCAGCAAACTATAGCCGCTATAATTATAATCACACTTTCGGCTTGGAAGTAAGAGTGAGTTGTTAGTTGTTTTTAGCGCTTCCACCTAAATTCCAATTTAAGATTAGGGGACAAGGGTCTATACTGTAGTAACGCAACTGCGTTCTTGCCAATGTTAGACTACTACTGTGCTAATTATAACCGCCTAACTATTCTAAGTCCATTTTGATAATCTGGTATAGTCTTTCAACTTTTACTTACCTTTTGCTTATCAAGGTCTTGGGTCCTGTAGCTTAAAGACAGCCTCACGGTGTCAGAAATGAAATCCCAAGTCGCTGCTTTCGGCTTCAAAGACCACTGCTTACTCTTTCAGGCCTCCACACTGCAAACGTAGAACCGATAACCCCTCAAGCAACTACACACCCACTATGACAGTCGGTACTACTCAAGTGGCAGTCTCCCCTTCCCTGTTCTGATACGGTCAATAGCAACTGTTAGGATTTTTACGTGGTGGGTGGGGGGGGGGGGGAGGAAAGAACCCGCTGCAACCAATACTTACCAGGAACATACAAATTCACTCATATACGGCCGTCAGTTTCACAAGGCGGATAATTCTCGCCCTGGAGGGGGGGGGGGTGCTAAGAGGTCCAATCCTTCCTCAGAGGGAATGAAGTTTCTGGCAACTCATAATTTTACAACCTCTGGAAAAAAATAACTAGGTGGGTTACTGAAAATAGAGATATGTATTGCTCTTATCATATGGAGAAACCATCTGAAGGAAGAGGAAATACATTTATTGGAATGACCGGCATAACAAGTTTCCATTCATAAACTCTTATAACTCTTGTTATGTTTACAAAACTGCACCAGGCAGATACAAGGGATTAACCAAAAAAAACTCAGCCAGCGTTAAAATATTAAAAATATAAATATTCAATGTTTGTTAATCCAATTTCTAGAGTTTCTTATGTAACACAATCTGCTTGGTATTCAAATAATTCTTACTTCTAAAAGGTTAATCTTCCTAAATATCTACACTTAAATAAAATTAACATGTAACTATAAAACTATTGGACGGCTTCATTTCTCTTTCAGGGGTGCTTGCGACCCACATCGTAGAAAAGACAGATGGCTTTGCTGCATGGCTTCTGCTTTGAGGCGAGGAGGGTGAAAAAAAACTCAGTGGCGTGCCTCGCTGTAATGCGTACCTCCGAATTAGTTAGATGAGTATCCTTTCAGCTCCGGGAAACAAGGAAAATATACAAGAATTAATACACAAGCCAAATCTAAGCAATATTGGATCTAGACAGGTAAAGCTTTCCAGGAGAAAGATTCAGTTCCAAAATTACGGCTTATTTCATTATTTGACCAAAAGTCCGGCGCTCCAATTTCTTATTCCCCTCTCAACACAAGTTAGAGAATTACCAGGCTTACTCGCACTCCAGCACACAGCTCCTCCTTCTGGACTCTCCAATCATGGCTTTACAGAATTTTATACCGATTAATTTCCAATTAGAGGGTTTCCGAAAATTAAATAATAAAGTACAGCATTTGACATTGCATCAACTTACGTTAGGAAAGTGAACGGGTAAGACAGCATACAAACAAGCATGGGCAGAGGTGGCATATAACTGGGGAAAATAAGGCGGACGAACCCGTACGGAAAGAAACTTTTTACGTCTTTGAACGGGTAGGATTAGGCTGACATCCTTCTAACGTCTCAGGAACCAAGTTTCCACTCTCACCAGAAAACCCAGGTTGCAGCTCGGTGGTTCATCCAACGGCAAGAAGCATAGTCAGGGCCCATAAGCAAGTGTCCTCGCTCCTCCTCTCCACCACCTGTCTATACGTAGAGAGTTACGTCCAACATTGACTCGCTGACAGATGCCGACGCCTTCACCCCGCGCTCATAAGTACTGCCGTCTCATTTGCATAACGCCATACCAAGAGCCCTTTAGCAATTTTCCCCAAAAAGACAGGAAAACACTCCGTTTTTCACAAATATTAATCCAAGTTTCACATACACTCATTTACCAACATAAACTGAGGAAAAAAATTATTGCCAATTGAAGGCCAAGGCCCATCGAGATATGAGAAAATGCTTGAGACGAAGGCCAGCCAGATTCGACGCCACGGCGCGTGCCTACCAGGAACAAAAAACACAGAACCCCAATCACAGAACGGAGAAACCCCAGAACGGTACCAGCAAGAGTATTAAGGCCCACAGTGTGCTCGAGCTCCCAAAAAGATTGAATCCCGTCTAAAATTTTCACATAATTCCTCCCCCCCCCCCCCCCCCTCCTTGAAAAAAAAAAGATTGACACAATCTTTTTTCTACAAATTTCACTTTCTACTACCAGAAAGAAATTTTTATACCAAACATTACTTGACAGGCCTCCAAAAAACAATTCACAATAAAAACCTCAAAGTGTTACCAGATCTTAAGCATAAATCTCTTGTACAAGTCAACCAAAGCTGACAAGGATTCAGTACCTTCAGAACCCAAGCTAAGTAAAAGACTACATCATTACTTAAAAGTTCTACGCAAGTGTAAACCAGTTCACCAAAGCAGATCTGCTCAGCAAAACATCACCCATTACACTAAAAAATCATAATTGCTTATGCAACACAGTAACACTTATGCAAACCACACACAAAACAATGTTATCTTATAATCCTAATTTATACCCCCAAGTTTCAAAGTCAATTAAAGTGAAAGCACAGACAGTAATGCAACAGCAATGCAACACAGTTAGTTAGTCACATCCCCAGGAAGAAAGAAAACTTATAAAATACACTGGGAGGAAAAGTGTACCTTCATTTCTCTTTCTATTTATTACGCACAGAACCAGTTAGTACAAAACAGTCCAACAATGGAACGTACCACTTTCAAGGAAAGTAAGAAAGGAGAAGGAGGGAAAGTTTACAACGTAAACTTAGATGACGAAAGGAGGAGGGAAAACATCTAGTTGAGTAACCAGAATTAATAGTAAGTAGAACTAGGCCAAACCAGCCCTTTAACCTGACGTTAACTAATTCATAACCAAACATGCATCACATATCCCAAAATACGACATGCTGACCCAACACCCATAAAACAAAACCAGGGTGGATTACACTTAACATTGTTTATCAGGAATTATAAGGTTTTAACTATGAAGCATGAAAAGTACCCTTCAAAGTGTTTAAAGTGGTAGGATTCTCAAGCTGGTATGTTAGAAAGTTAACCTTTTTCTTTATAGCATACGGTCCTTCCCACCTATGCGATAATTTGGCAGATATAGCTTTAACCTTATTGTTTTTAAGTGCTCTTTCTTGAGAACCAAGTGGTCAATCTCGTACTCAACAGGCTTTTTTTTCTCATCCAGAGTAGCTTTGTTTGCATCCTGCTGATCTAACAGATTGTGGCGTGCAAGTGCCACAGATTCCTTTATACGTTTCGTGATATCCACAGCCCAAGCAGACGTTTTCTTATGCATAGGATAACCATCCAAGACATTACTCTAGTGGGGTAAACGTATTTCCCAACCATATTGTAAATATGCGGGTGAGAAGCCAGTTGGTTGACAAATAGCAGCACGAAGGCCCATAGCAATGAACGGGAGATCTAAATCCCATTTCTTATGATTCTTGGCATATCTTGTATGGATGAGAGACTTCACTGTCTCTATTAAACGCTCAGATATTTCCTTCTGGGGTGTAGTACGACAGACAGCGATGGTCGATGTTGTATATTTTACATAAAGCCTTGAAAATGGTGGCAACAACATTTTTTCCATTGGCAGAAACCATAATTTTACAGGCCCCCTGTCGTGAAAAAACCTCCCTAGCAAGCGTCTCAGCATTGGTGGTTGCAGTAGAATTTTTCATCGGGAAAAGTTCCGGCCACTTAGTTAAGGTATCCAAAGGTACTAATAAAAACCTGTTTCCCCTACTACTTCTAACAAATGGGCCAGCCACGTCAATACACATAACATCACCGGGTAGCTGAGGGATGGGTGCTCTCCCGGTCAAGCCACCACGACCCGTATGTGAAGTTTTGCATTTTCGACATTCAATGCTCTTTTTAACATAAGCGGACACGTCTTTCACCATACCAAACCAGGTGTAATTTCTTTGGAGAGATTTCAAGGGCTTATCAATGCCAAAGTGTCCTGCAGTAACACTACAGTTAAACCCCGTTATAACAATACCTCTTATAACAATAAACCTGTTATAACAATACCTCTTATAACAATAAACCTGTTATAACAATGCCGTTTTTGAGGCTCTTCAAGCAACATTGGATGATAAACTGATTGTTTATAATGATAAACCTGATATAACATTCTGTTTCTAAACTCCCATGGACTATCGCTATAAAGAGGTTTCACTGTATTATGGGCAATCGCGATTAACGCGGAATTTTCTCCCGATAACCCCGTCGAGTTCAGAAGTATTAATTCCTTCCCCTCCTAGCCTTTTTTTCCTAAAGGTGTTAAAGGAAACGGTTTCACACTGATAACAAAATCCCTAACAAGAGAAATTAACGGGTCCCCCCTTTTGTGCCTGTCTTAATCTCTTCAACACTTTCGGAGGAAGACGTGATAAATAGTCCGCAACTATGTTAGTTTTGCCAGTGCGATAAACAATGTCAAACTCAAAGCAAGCTTGGCGCAAGGCCCAACTTACTAAAATCTCTGTTGGATCCTTTGCTGTGCGGTGCCACTCAAGGGATTTCTGGTCCGACTCAACAGTGAACTTTGCACTTTCAACATAAGGCCTAAACAATTCTGTACTCAACAAAACAGCTAGAGCTTCTCTCTGTACCGCCGAAAATTTAACTTCATTAGGTTTAAGGGTCCTACTCGCATACATGACTTTCACCGTAGGTCCCTCCTGCAGCACAATTGCCTCAAGAGAAAGTGCACTTTCGTCACACCTAATTAAGAAAGGCTTGTTAAAGTCAGGCTGGGCCAGAACCAGTGTATGAGTTAAACAATGTCTAAGATCCGCAAACTGTTTTTGGTGTTTTTCTTCCCAAACCCATTTCGTGTTATTTTTGGTCAACTCTTATAAACAATGAGAACGACTAGATAATTGAGGGATGTAACGACGAAACCAACTACAGCTCCCTAAGTAGCCTCTAAGTTGTCGTAAATTACGGGGAGGGCGAGAATCGCTAATGGCCTTCACCTTCTCAGGATCCGGCAAAATCCCTCCCTTTGTCAAGATGAATCCTAAAATTCTAGCTTCAGGTTTACATAAAAAAAAAAAAACTTGTCTACATTTATAGTTAGGTTTGAAAAGTCTAATCTACTCAAAACAAAGTCAATTTTTGCAAAATGAGCATCAAAAAAATCATCTACAGACGTAATATCATATTGACATAAAAAAGTTGGGTATTGTTGCGACCTCAACAATTGATCGATCATGCGTTGAAAAACCTTCCCACTGCTGCGCATCCCGAACATCATGTAAAAAGGCTCATACAGGGCGGCAGGAACGCAGAAAGCAGCCACACGACGAGACTCTTCATCAAGCGGGATTTGGTGGTAAGCTGACCTAAGATCAATTGTTGTGATGTATACTTAGGCGTACCAAGCGCAGCCAAGATGGAATCGATTGCTGGGAATGGATACGCATCCGGTAATGAATAAAAATTCACAAGGCAAAAATCAACAATGAAATGATACTCTCCATTGGGTTTTTTCTTTAGGAAACAAGGTGAAGAATTAGGCGACGTCGACTTGGATCCGACCCTCCTTCAACAATTTATCAATCTCATTATGCAACAGTTCACTTTTAGCCAGGCCAACAGAATACGAAGAAACATTAATGGTTTTTTTGTTGGTTAACTCAATATGCATCTGCATTGTTCTACAGTGCCCAGGTTCATTACGAAAGACCCTGGGGTATTTAGAAAAAACCTTAGCAAAAATTTCTTTTTGAGCTTGTGAGATAGGAGATTTATACAAAATATGTTATCAACGTGGTACATCCTGCACTAAATTACAGCTAGTATTATTCATTAAACCCTCCAAAAATTGCGTTCTTGCCAATGTTAGACTACTACTCTGGTAATTATAACCGCCTAACTATTCGAAGTCCCTACTGATAATCTGGTATAGTCTATCAACTTTTACTTACCTTTTGCTTATCAAGGTCTTGGGTCCTGTCAGAAATGAAATCCCAAGTCGCTGCTTTCTGCTTCAAAGACCATGGCCTACTCTTTCAGGCCTCCACACGGCCAACGTAGAACCGATAACCCCTCAAGCAACTACACACCCACTATGACAGTTGGTACTACTCAAGAGGCAGTCTCCCCTTCCCAGTTCTGATACGGTTAATAGCAACTAACAACCGACCTCGCCGGTCTCCAACAAGGACTACTCGCCGCCGTGGAACGATACACCAGTTTACAACCTCAAGGCAATAATCTGGAATTGTGGTAACACGGATTTACCATAACTCCTGATTTTGTTAAGTAAATAACGTCCCTGCCTCGCGCTCGCTGTGGCTATACATCTAACATCAGAAACAGTGTTACTTCAATTCCGTGTTGCTACAAATCCGTGTTACTACAGTACCGGATTGTTTCGAACACTTTCAAAGCAAATTACGAATCTGGAGTTACTGTAATTCCAGGTCCAACACAGGGGTCAGTGTTTATGTAAACTCCGGAGTTAACCTAACTCCGTGTCGGTTTCAATTCCGCGCCCCCGAACCGACTGCTCACTGAATTCCCTATGGATTCATCCTCACACCACTAACCAATGCCTTCAGTTATGCTGGTTCTTTTTTGTCACTGCAAAGAACAAAATAGAAAAGAAGAAAAAAGAGAAGAAGAAGAAGAGACTAACTATCCTGCAAAAATTTCTTCCCAGACCCTTCTAGATCTTCCAGATTTTAATCTCAAGCTTCAGCCAAACAAGCTCTGCTCTTGGTCACCAGTGTTTTCCTCGGTTCACCTGCCTGGGATCTATCCCGTTATGGTTCCCGATTCCGCCTCAAGTTTGTTCCTACACCCCACTTCTCGTCTCAACACTGCATCAACGTTCCTCCAGGCGTCACTGTGGTTCCCGTTGAAGAGTGCATCCAAGACTCTCCTTGTTCGTCTCTCATGCGGTCCTTCTTAGACCTTCCAAGATGTCACCGTCCTCTTGCGGTACTGAGCTATTGACATTTTTACTATGTAGCAAGCTCAGTCCCTCGGACCCAGAATGTGACCAACCAGGCAGTTCCCCTTCACAATAATCTGTTACAGGCTTACCTTCGTCGTAATAATCGGATCCGTTCTACGCAATGTGACCGTTGCTGTTTAGTCACCATTCATCTTCCGCCTGGTCGGTCGGTTCACTGGATTCGATCCGAAGGTTGCTGGCTCGCAGCGCGGGTGATCATTAACCTTGGTCCCTCCTCCTTGATTGACGAGGTCTGCTAAATAATAAAACAGGTAATGTATATTTTCATGGCATAAAAAGTACATCTTACCAGGGGTTCCTGGTTGAAGATTGTTTTTATTGCCTTATGAAAATACACATTACCATCACCTACCCAGCCACCCATCTCGTAACCAAGGTTGTGGAGAGGAAGAAAGATGGCTAAATGTGCTGGCCCAGGTGCTTATATACGTTGGCCAAAGCTGGCGCATGCATAAGGGAAGAATGGCTGCGAGCATGGCAGGAAAGCAAACTAGGGATTGAGCAAGACGAAAGGAAGGAACTGCTAAATAATAAAACAGGTAATGCGTATTTTCATAAGGCAAAAACAATCTTCAACCAGGTACCTTGGTAATATGAGTGCACCATATTGCAAATTGCCATAAGGCAACTTTACTAAACCACACTCGAAATTCGAAAATTAACTTGGAAAATTTAAATTACGCCTTAAATAAAAAATCATTCTTAGTCAAAATGTTTCTATTTTAACCCATAAGTTCAAAAACCCAAAAATCCAAAATAGGCCTAAATTAGGCGGAACGTTTTACACCCTAAAACCAGATTCCCAAGACCCTTCTGCATTGCTTGCCAAATTTGAGCTAGATCTGAACATGTTAGGCTTAACTAGTATCGTATGCCTAACTAAACAATGGAACTTAGGCCCGGGCTTAGCCATTGCTCGGTTACCCACGTTTCGCCTTAAACCGCAAAACAAAAACATAACAGGGCCTGACTCCCAAAAAAGGGAACCCTAACTTGGGCCTAGTAGTAAATTCGCAAGTAAAAAAATCCCAAAGGACACCTCCCGTAAAGCAAAACCCCAAAGGACACAAGATTATTTCTCTTAATCCCGAGCCTCTCTTTGGGAAAGAAAAAACCCAAAGGTCCCCTTCGAAGTACTGGGTTTCGGCACCATGACGCGAAATAAACTGTGCCTAATTTTGGGGTTCGATTGCGACTAAAACCTTTCACCCACCATCCTATGTTTCTTGGATCGTCTTATCAAAATCAGACCCAGGGTAATGGAATTAAGTTAGGGTTTATTTCAACAATGGTAAAACTATCTTTGCATCGTTCTTTTTCGGAACGTGATTTCAAAATGCCTTGCGATGGCTTGGAGTGATTAGTTACTCCACAACAATACTAACGATGGATTTTAATCTCGATTTCTAATGTTAGGGAAAGTATGTCGCTTGACCTGACCTATAAATTTGAACCAGCATCCTGTCATTCCGGAATCGGAGTATTCTATAAATGAAAATGCAATTTACCTCTGTGGACATTATGGATTTTTGTGTGGTATGAAAGGACAAGTTTGAATTTTGAAATTGATTTTAAGGGAAAATTTGAATTTTCAACTTAAAACTTAAAATACTCATATATTTTTGGCAGAAGAATTAAAACGAAAGGACATTAACGTCAGATGGAACTTACCCTTAAAGCATCACCTTTAAAAGTAAATGATTTTGGAATAAGAGGAACAAAGACTCTAACGTTGTAAATTAAAGCACGACATTTCACGGCATGAAGGGAGAAAGTAAGAAGACACATCGTAGCAACCCCTCCCGCCCACTACCATAAGGAACTTCCACAGCGAACTGAACAGGAAGTCCATCCATGCTTATTGTTGCTGTTCTCAGGGACGACTAATCAATCAATTTCGAATAAATGGGAAAAAGTTAATTCAAAAAAGGGGAAAAAGTCGAATCTTCCAAAAGATTTGGGCGATAAGTTAAGGAGAGGAAAAATGAGAAAAGATATAGGCGATGAATCACAGAGGTGGAAAACAGTCGGGGTTCTCCATTTCTCTTGATTCGGAACACCCATCCTCAACAGCAAAGTGTCTCAAGATGACCACAAGCTTTCGAACATGCTCGACTTGGAATTCAACAACTGTTTCCAAGACTGAACGTTGCTTGGCACTGGAAAGCATGTGGCCCACACTTACGAATCTTTAGTCTCGGCTCTTAGCCTATGCCTTTCTCACAAAATGCCTACCTTCTGCCCTCCTTTTGATGGCAAGACATGCGAATGGGCAGCATTCTCATGAGAAGACGACCATCTATGATGATGTAAACGTTGGACTCCAATAACTCAGACCCCCCCGCCGCATAACTTCGATGTGAGACCAAAAGAAACAAGTATGAAAATTAAATGATGTTATTGAAACAGTGGGAATAGGAAAGAACTTCGTTACTTATAAGCCAAGACAGATGTTTGGAACAGAAATCAATAAACCTCGTAAAGAAAAATACCACTTACCCCACTCTTCTTCAGCTAGATAAAATATCAAGAGAAATGATTCCCCTTCCCTTAAACCCATTCAAATTAGGCAGTGAATATTCAAGCCAATTAATCGTACTAACAAACTCGTACCAAATCACCTTGAAGTACAAAGGTGTAGACCTGATCTAAGAGTACCAGCAACCTTATGGACGTACAGCAGTAGAACACCATTAATGGAAGGGTCATAGCGTGCTCACAGTAAATCAAAACGCCTTATTCTCCTCCATCTCAAGGACACAAGTGGAAAAATTATCCCAATCACCCCATTGAAACTAGGAAAGTGGACATATAAGGTGACTAAACATGCTCACCTAGATGTGCCAAGTGAGATGCAGGATCACGAATCTTAGCGCTAGCAACTTCCACGGCCTACAGCAGTGGAGCACCACTCTTAAAAGTGATTGTAGCATGTTCATGGAACATAAAAACACCCTTATTTCACATTGTCTCAGAGACTCTAGTGGATCCAAACGTGAAAAAAACTTTAAAAGAACATATTGCTGCATCCTTTTGATTTTGAAGCGCTCCCAGCCATAGCCATGGTGCCTGAAGGAGAGAGGGACAATTTTGCTAGGTAAATCCCATCAGAAATTCCTAGGTTCTTTAACATGCCACAATCGACATGATGGATGAGACATCACAGGGCCCTTCTTTTCCCGAAAATGCGAGTGGTGGCCGAGTCC
This sequence comes from Lithobius niger, assembly GCA_023313725.1. NCBI lineage: Eukaryota > Metazoa > Arthropoda > Chilopoda > Lithobiomorpha > Lithobiidae > Lithobius > Lithobius niger. Next base: position 11,067 of record JAHWFP010214615.1, on the reverse strand, counting down.
TGACTCGAACCCAGGACTCCTGGCACTTGGACGGTTATGCTAACCATCAGGCCACCTTGCCCCATGTATACATTGCTGCATGCAGTTGAATCGGACATTAATGCAATTAACAACTGCCTAAAGAAAGAATGACGCTCCAAATAGTTGGGCAACATTCTTCATAACTGTCATTACATTGTAAAAGTGTTTGAAAAAGAGTTTGTGAAAAAAATTGTTCTCGCTGAACCCTCCGCCTGTAGGACAAAGTCAGCACATACTGAAGGTTAGTATTTTGCAGATAGTAAGAAACGAAAATTTTAATACTGCTTAAAATTAGTTTTTACTATCCTAAAATATGCTTACTGTCAGTAGAACCCACCCTACCTCCACGCTTTTACAAAACCCGGTGGTTTCCCGTGTGAAACTTAGGTTCAGAGCGATATGATAAAATAACCGCTATTCTCACATTATATAGAAAAGCAGATGATTAGCTAATCTATATTTGCTTATTTATATAGTTTATGTATTTTACATTTAATTTGGAATAAAATAGGAAAAATAAGCGATTTTAGCACATACTAAAGGTAAGTACTTTAGTACATATAGTAAAAACTAACTTTCTAGTTGCTGTGAAATATCATTACCTTTTTTTTTAGCATTCTTCTTCTCAATGCTGTTTTAATTACAGAACAATCGAAGATTTCTTTCCAAGCCGCTACCCTCCGCGCAAGTTTCTGCGTAGCCTCCATCATATAAAAGCCTGAGCGGAGCGATCCGTCTCATCTTTTCTTCTCTAACCATACCCACGTGGTGTTTTCTGCTCCACGATCCCGATCCTTCAGTCCTGATCCCATGCCTCGTACTAAAGGTACACCGAGGGAACCACTGGTTTCCCCCGATCCTGTGTCACCAACTCCGATCCTCTAGCCTTTGGAAAGTGTTGTGCTTCTCGATCCTGTTGACAGCCCTGTCCGATCCTCAGCACCTCTCCGCTGCACCGATCCCGCCTTGCAACACTGCAGCTGCTTCACCAATCACTTGTGGACAAGCTGACCGGGAATCAGGGTCTCTTTCCTCAAGGACGTCGTCGGTCCCCATCCAGGCAAACTACCTCATACATGCGCAAGCGATTTGCCTCGCCCGGTCTACAACATCGTGGCCGTTCCAAATATTGACAATTTACCTTTCCCACAACCTGTGGGAAGACGTCTCCGATTCTTTGCAACAAGTTGGAGGTCCATCACCACCGATCCAGCTGTTCTCGCTATCATCAGCCTTGGTTTTATCCCCAAATTTCTTCGCTCCCCACCAATCGGTCCGCCTCCGTGGGCCCACCGAGTCACCGCCCTCAGCCAACCTGTCCTCAGAAATTCAGACTCTTCTCCGCAAGCAAGCAGTGCGAATCGTTCCTGCCTCGATCTCTCCAGGATTTTACAGCAGTATTTTCCCAAGAAGACAGAGTTCCCGTCTAATCTTCAACCTCAAACCGCTGAATCAGTACATTGATAATCCACATTTTCAAATGGAAATGACGGAATCGATCCGCGCATCGTTACAACCCAGTGACTGGACGATCTCCCTAGACCTCGCCGACGCCTACCTACACGTTCCTTTGCATCCATCCGTCCGACGCCTATTTCGGTTCCTCCACAACGGGGCCGTATACGAATTCTGCTGCCCCGAGAATCTTCACCTTCGTTCTTCATCCGATCCTCGCTTATCTACATCAGCATGGCATTCGAGTCCATGCCTTTCTCGACGACTTGCTACTCCCAAGTCAAGATCGTACCATCCTTCTCCGCGACCTCTACACCGTAGCGTCTCTTTTGCTGTCCCTAGGATGGGAGATAAACATCACCAAGTCACGTCTTCCACCCAGCAGAACATTCACGTTCTTAGGCATTTTCTTCGATCTCTTCAAGGATTGTCCTGCCATCCGTGAACCGCATTACCAGTTTTCAACACAGTGCCTGCAGATTTCTTCAACAGCCTTGTTACACACGCCGCGATCTAGACTCCACAATAGGATCCATCGACTTGTTCGCCAACCTAGTTCCCTATGGCTGATGGATGGCCCGGCCACTGCGTTACTTCCGAACCACGGAATGGGGGAACCCAGCGATCGGACTCAGCTTCCTCCTCGATCCCTCAGCCCTCACTTCCCATTTCCTACTCTCTATTGGTGGATGAACATCGACAACCTCACGGCTTCGGTCCCCTTGCACGAACCGATCCCGGACCTCCAACTTTTCACCGATGCGTCCAATCAAGGTTGGGGTGCGCACATAGACAATCTCACTGCTTCTGGGACATGGGTATCGACGGGTCTCGAGCACATCAACATTTTGGAACTACGAGCCGTACTCAACGGCCTCCGCCACTTCCAGCACATAGTCGACAACACCACCGCGGTCGCCTACCTGCGTTGGGGGGTGGACGCATTCTTGGTAATGCATTAGCTGAGGGGGGTCCTGTATGCATTTAAGTGTCCCCGACTAAACTCTTTATTTTCTTCATCTACATCACCAGGAGTGTCAGAAAAGTCAGGGTGTTCATCCGGATTCATGGCAATAGTGGAAATAATGACGTCACAAAAATGCCGCTATGACGCCGCTGCTAGTGCTGCACCTAATTGGACGTAGTATAGTTTCTACTGGACCAAAATGAAGTTTTTTTTATACCAAATTAAAGGTAATTAATGTGGCTACAAATTTGGTCCATACATTAAACCTTCTAAACTGGGTCAATTTAGGGCTATTGCTGAAATAGGGTTATTTTTTAAGTTTTGCTAGCAGTTTTTTACTCGTAAATCTGTAACAGTTGCTGTTATACTACTCCAGTGGACTCTGAAACTGTGCATTGTGTTAAGTTTACATCGCTATAAACGAAATTTTAAACAAAAGAGTTACTACCGAACTTTCACGTATAGTTTACATGCTGTAACAGTAATTTGCTGTTTAAGTATTGTTACGAAAACCCACAATAGTGTACATAATGATATTAAAAGCAAATGGGACAAATATAAGTTGCTGCTTCGGATACATACGAATTATCACTGGTAAAGGTTCCGGCAGCTTACTGTATTTAGTGCTTGGCATTTGCAAAAGCTACAACACGAGATTTTATGCGTCTTACATTCACAGTTTTTTGTGACATACGTAGAACATGTATAGTTTGGTACTTAGTCCTCAAGAAACAATCGATTCACCTTTAAAGGTAGGATAAGGTTATCAAACAGCTCGTAGCCATACATCAAATCAAAGGATCGAGAGAGGTTACATGTTGGTCCAAGCAGTGGGACCACAGGTGAGTGTTGTATAGTCCGCGGAGTATGTGAGCTCTAATCACGTACTTGTTGGTGGAGGTTGCTCTAATGATGCTGATTTAGGACGATATGTCCAGTATCAAAGTTTGTCCAAACTTCAAGACTTGAACTAGATACTCTTACACTTTCCTGATACCTGTTTCACTGTCATATACTTTTTCCAAATCCTGTAAGATAGTATACAGGATCAGCTTTCACAGCAGTATGGTTCGTCCCGACTTTACTGGTGGTGTTGCTGCAGACAGTACTTCATAGAATTCTTCACAAAGAGTTTCAGCTAGTATGTCAACAAGAAGATATCGTGTTGTGTCACCAACACCGTCTCTCATGGACATCTCTCGTATTATGCTGTTTAAATTCGTACCAGAAGTACATTAAAAGAACAAGGATATCCGTGTCTGCTGAAAGAACGACAATCTTCTCTGCACCTTTTTCTACAACACCAAGCATGTGTGGGATCATGCACAAGTCACCCTATTCTATATGCGACTGTAATTGTGAATGGGAACGAACAGTGCATTTATTACATCGACAGTTCAGAGATGAGAGGTTTGTGACTAAAACTGCAAGAATACCAGTCTCGATTCACAGGACGAGTTTGCCCACTTTTCATCAAACCTTCACTAAACAAGTAACACAAACCTGCAAGAAAGACTTTTAAGAAACAACTCTGTGTAACACAGAAAGCTGTTGATCTAGCTCTCGTTAGAAATTAAGATGTAAAAAAACTATTCACGTATGATTTGGTGCCTAATATGAATCTTTTCTCAGGATGGCTTTCTCACCAAACCAGCAAAGAATACGCTTATGGCTGAATTAGAAAACGATTTGCAGCCAGAAGTGTATGGACAACCATCACGCTGGAGCATGTGCAATACAATTGTAGACGTAGAGGATTGTAATTGTAGAGGATGGCTTCTCACCAAACCAGCAAAGAATACGATTATGACTGAATTATGAAACGATTTAAAACGATTTGTATGGCCAACGATCAAGCTGGAGCACGTGCATTACATTGTAGATGTTTTGGCAAACATTTGCAAGATCAAATAAAACAAGAAAACACATTTTGTGATCCGTTCATAAACATGTTTGCATCACTCAGTAAAGGAGCCTTAAGGATTGACCTTGTGTTTGACATGTACCGAGAAGGCAGTATTAAAGACTCTGAACACCTCCGACGATACACACATTGGTCAACAGAAATCAACAACATAACCATCTTCACTCCTCGACCACATCAGATGGATACATTTTGGCTCTTTAGTAGTAACAAAATGAAATTCCAGGCATTGCTTAGGCAAACCATCATGGCAAAGTGCCATATAGTTTCCCACAGCTGAAGTGTATTTCAGTGGACTAGCTAAAGATGATACACAACTATGTACGTCTGTGTTGAAAAGCATTGTTCGTTCCCATCCACATATACAATCATGCATAGAGGAGATTGACTTGTGCATGATCCCACACATGCTTGATGTTGTACAAAAAGAAGCAGAGAAGATTGTCGTTCTTTCAGCAGTCACGGATATCCTTGTTCTTTTAATGCACTTCTGGTACAAATTTAAACAGCATGGCCTACGAGAGATGTACATGACAGACGGTGTTGGTGACACAACACGATATCTTCCTATTCACAAACTAGCTGAAACTCTTTGTGAAGAATTCTGTGAAGTACTGCCTGCAGCATATTTTAACAGGCTGCGACACCACCAGTAAAGTCGGGACGAATCATACTGCTGTGAAAGCTGATCCTGTATACTATCTTACAGGATTTGGAAAAGTGACTGACAGTGAAACAGGTATCAGGAAAGCGGAAGAGTATCTGGTTCAAGTCTTGATGTTTGGCACAGATATATTAACAATGGACAAACTTTGATACTGGACATATCGTCTAAATCGGCATCGTTAGAGCAACTTCCACCAACAAGTATGTTATTAGAGCTCACATACTCCGCGGACCATACAACACTCACCTATGGTCTCACTGCTTGGAGCAGCATTAACCTCTCTTGATCCTTTGATTTATGTATGGCTACGAGCTGTTTGATAACATTATCCTACCTTCAAAGGTGAATCGATTGTTTCTTGAGGACTAAGTACCAAACTGTACATGTTCTACGTATGTCACACAAAAAACTGTGAATGTAAGGCACATAAAATCTTGTGTTGTAGCTTTTACAACAGCCAAGCTACAGTAAGCTATGGGAACATTTACCAGTGATAATTTGCATGTATCCGAGGCAGCAACTTATATTTGTCCCATTTGCTTTTACTATCATTATGTATACTATTGTGGATTTTCTTAACAATATTTAAATTACTGTTACAGCATGTAACTATAGGTATAAGTTCGGTAGTAACTTTTTTGTTTAAAATTTCTTTTATAACGATGTAAACTTAACACAATGCACAATTTCAGAGTCCACTGTATCCGCCGAAAATCTGTAACAGTTGCTGTTATCATATCAAAAACTAAAACTGGTAAAAGGGGCCGCCAAGTTCCGAATGGTTCGGCCCTACAAAGGAGTGATATCAACACACCAAAATATTCGCCAACTTAATCGCACCAAATAATAATTTGGACTTTAAATGAAAACTTGAACATTGCTACCGTAAATAGGAATGTTCTAGTTTTCATTTAACCTTTGAACTATTAAGCGGTGCGATTAACTTGGCTTATACTTTGGTGTGCTGATATCACTCATTTGAAGGGCCGAACCATTCGGAACTTGACGGCCCCTTTTACCAGTTTTGGTTTTTTTTATATGATAACAACTTTTATAGATTTACGGGTAAAAAACTGCCAGCGAAACTTTAAAAATAACCTTATTTCAGCAATAGCCCTAAATTGATCCAATTTAAAAGGTTTAATGTAAGGACCAAACTTGTAGCCACATTAATTACCTTTAATTTGGTATAAAGAAACTTCATTTTGGTTCAGTAGAAACGAAACTACGTCCAATTAGGTGCAGCACTAGCAGCGGCGTCATAGCGGCATTTTTGTGACGTCATTATTTCCACTATTGCCATGAAGCCGGCGTAACACCCTGACTTTTCTGACACTCCTGGTGGTGTAGATGAAGAAAATAATGAGTTTAGTCGGGGACACTTAAATGCATACAGGACCCCCCCCCCCCCTAGCTACAGGACTATGGTCCCTCCACAAGCTGACATCGGAAATATTCCGCCTCTGTATATCCCTCCAAACTCATTCACTTCCCTTACACATACCGGGGAACCGCAACGTCATGGCCGATGCCCTGTCTCAAAGATCACCACCTACAGGGGAATGGACTCTCCACTCCTCGATCTGCGAGGGTCTCTTTGCTGTTTGGGGACGCCCAACCTTGGACTTATTCCCTACAAGGTGGAATGCCAGACTACCCCTATTCGTCAGCCCGATCCCCGGGCATGGCCCACCGATGCTCTCACGCTGGATTGGAATCATCTTTTTGCCTACCTATTTCCACCATCGAAACTCCTGCCAGTGGTGCTGCAGAAAATCAACAACTGCTCGGGCAGGTTCCTTCTAGTTGCCCCGGACTGGTCTGGTTCCCAATGCTTCTCGACCTCCTAATCTATTGTCCCCGATCCCTGCCATTGAGTCAGGTTCAACTAACCCAACTTCGGCACCATTGTCCACAATCCCTGCGACTTCACGGGTGGCTACTATCGTCCGACTCCTTGAAGAGACAGGAGTTTCTCCCATCCAGGCCAACCGCTTTGCCTCCCGAGCAGTGCGATCCTCTACATCTAAGATCTACAACAGCCATTGGCAACGATGGTTTCGTTGGTGTTCTACACAACAAGTTAATCCTGTCAGTCCCTCTGTACCAGAATTTCTTCGCTTCCTAGACTTTCTTTTTGACGATGGGCTCCGAGGGTCCACCATTTTGGTGTACCGATCCGCCCTCAACGCGGTAGCAGGGTGTTTCCACCTCCTCGATGATTTTTGTGTCTCTGCCATGATCCGATCCTTCACGATCGACCGACTGCGGACTCGTAGAACTTTTCCTGACTGAGACCTCTCGATCGTCCTCAACGCACTCTTGCAGGCTCCCTATGAACCTCTGTCCTCCTATTCTCTTAGCCACCTCACCAGGACAACAGTATTTCTAATTGCCATGGCGGCCTGTCTCCGCTGCAGTGAACTTCATGCATTGTCAGCCACAGCTTCTGACTGTTTTCTTCTTGGACAACTACTCCGGTGTTACCTCACTCCTCGAGCTTCCTTCAGAGCAAAGAAGCAAAAGCTATCCGAACGATCCAATCCTCTCATCATTCTCACACTATCCAACATGTTGGGCGACGACCAGGAACGAACCCTATGTCCCATTAGGGCACTTCGTTTATACCTCAAGGCGTCCAAACCGATCTGCCGAGATCGTACTTAGCTCTATTCCTTTACTGCGAAGACTGGAGAGACGTCCCCAAGAATGATAGCGACATGGATTAAAACAGTCATCGTTCAGGCCTATAGCGCCCTCGACATCAGCTGGGCAGCTCAAGGTATACGAGTAGTGGCTCACGAACTCCGAGCCATCTCTACATCCTGGGCTCTTCACAGCCCATCTCCGATCTCATGGAAGCCTCTTCCTGGTGGCACCCGTCCGTATTTTCGTCACATTACCTGCGTGACATGTCACATCACGCTGACAGACTCTACCGTGTGGGTTCCTTCATTGCCGCCCGGCACATGGTATGACCCCCCCCCCCCCCTGCTGGCTTACGCCAATTCTATTTGTGGGGGATCTGGTCATGATGGTGCCCCCCGCCTTCGACAAGGTCTGTGGAATGCTAAAAAAAGGTAATGGATATTTTCATAGCAACTAGAAACCCCAAAATACCAGTTGATCTGGTTGATTTTGGTTCTATTGCTTTAGGAAAATATACATTACTTTATTCCCACCCTCCTCCCCTCTTGTCGCCATCAGGCCACGTTGAGGAAGAAAGATAAGACGGATCGCTCCGCTCAGGCTTTTATAAGATGGAGGCTGCGCAGAAACCTGCACGAAGGGTAGCGGCCTGGAAAGAAATCTTCGATTGTACTCTAATTAAAACATCATTGAGAAGGAGAATGCTAAAAAAAAGGTAATGTATATTTTCATAAAGCAATAGAAACCAAAATCAACCAGGTCAACTGGTATTTTGGGGTTTTTAAGCAATGTTAATTTTTTTTTCTTTTCCGCTGAAAGTGTGGCACTATAATTGAGTATTTATAAACTTGTGATTTGTATCCTCAAGTTGACATCAAAGTGAATCTAAACTTTGTGTAACATATAAGAACCACCCTTTGCACATCTGATGCACTTTCATTCACTAAAGTTTTGCAACAGTTTGTCTCTTGCGTTCGTTGTGTATCATCACCTATTTCGTTCCACGCCATGCTTGATTTGCATCTCTTAGCACTAAGTTCATTGACTATAATGACCTCGGCAGAGACCTTAGAACACTTCTCTTTGTAGATCGAACTGATCATCTGTACGAGTGCCTGGTTCCTATCTTGGTGAAAAGTATGTCAATCCCTGTTGCATATCTTGATGTTCAAGGAATTTGGAAGGTTCCGAAAATTGAATTTATGCCACCAGAAGTTGTTGCACCAATTGCTCCTCTCAATACTGATGTTCATGCCGAATTCTTCCTAGTTGCAACTGATCATTCAGGGTAAGGAATTTTACTGCACCCTTACAGCAGTAAACTCTAGCTGTCATGTGACACAATACTGCAAACTTAGTTTCTATACGCCGACGAAAATATGAATTACCTTCAATTTATAGCATTCCCTTCCCAAGGCTTGCTTTCCCTGCGGAAGAAAGTTGGCTTCCCTGCTTAGCTCGGTAGCTTGTCTTAACTGCACAAGCGTGACGCAGGCCTCCTATAAAAGCACCAGCCTTGGACCTGGCTTCATCTTTCTTCTCTTGGAGAGCCACTCGTGTGGCTGCTTCCCAGGTCTGATGTGTCCATTGACGCGACCGCGCCGCCGCTTCTCTTAAACTGCATTCTCTTGGTCATTGCCCTTCGGTCGTATACGAGGCTCTGGCCTGCTTGTGACGTCCTCAGTAGTTTTACTGGCTGCACCACGTTTAGGGAATCAAGTACTATGAACTAGTGTTGGGTGGTATAGTGGTTCTCACGGTGTACCGCGGTACTTAAAATGCAACGGTACCGGTATTGTTTTAATATGAAAAAAATGTCCTAAAATTACTACCCCCCCCCCCCTTCCGATCTACAGCCCGGATCGCCCTGAACCCGAGTCTCCTTGCCATCTCTCCAGAACGGTCGCCACTTGCCTCAAGTTTACTTGCTTCACCGATTTTCTGTCTCTTCACCCACGGTCGCCCAACATCACCTGAAGTAAGCCTGCCCGAGTTCTTGGTATCTCTCGTCTTTACAAGTCATCGTTTCCTTCTTCTCCTGTCTCCTGGTAGTACGTCTGGTACACCCCAATATTTCAGAGAATTGGGTATTTTTTGATTGGTATATCCCACGTTGCATGTGGGTATCGTAGGCCAATACAAAGTTTTTTTTTAGTGGAGAGCCACCGTGAATTCCATGTAGAACACCAAAATGGCGGCGATTTTCCAAAATGGCCACTAATTTTCAATATGAATTATAAATTGTCCTGTTTTTGTGTTCTTGGGGTCCAAGTGGACTAATCTGGAAGTGTAGAGAATGATGGGTTACATGAAAACCTTGAAATACTGTTTCTTGGGCCCTTTTTATGCTTCAATTAAAAAAGTTACACTTGGTTGCCAATATTTTTGAGTTTACTATCGTGGACAGCCTTTCAGGGAATTTAATGTAACCAGTCCAACTAATGCAAACTTCGTTTAAATTTTATTACCTGGTTTGATTTTCAAGTTACAAAACAAGACTTCTTGCGCCTCTGACACTACTTTGATCAATAGTAGGGCGGCGTGGGGCCTAAAATTGATGTAATTGTTCACTTTCTGCGAAAACAATGAAAGAATGAAGTTTGGTATGGATGTGCATGAACCGGGAAAGCTATGATAACAATTCAAACCCCCCCCCCCCCAGCCGAGGGCGGAGGGGGTGATTACCCCCAAAACGGTTTTTTGGTTGTAACTCTAATCGTCAACAAATCAAAAGCATAATGTGAAGCAGAAACGTTCAGCACACAATTCTGGACAGGAAAGATAATGTACTTCTTTAACGCAAAAGCAACCCTAGGACCCCGAAATCGTATTTAACGTACATCGCCCGTAATTTGCACAATTGCTCCTTTTTTTTTTTCAATTGGCTGTTCAAAGTGCTCTTGCGAGCCCTCTAATGGCCCGAAAGGAACATGCTTTGGATTTTCTGAAAGGCGGGAAACTATACTTTCCATCAACCCTAATCGAAATTGTTTAAGGGACTTTCCTATGCCCATTTAAAGGTAAAAGGTAATGGCGTAACAGCAAAAGCATATGGTTATTTTCGAATTCAAAGTTGCTCTTGCGAGCTCCAAATACCCCGAAATGGACATGCTTATAAAATGTCCATTACAATGACACTTTGAAATTGAAACTAGCCTCTACACAAATTACAGCTACACCTTTAAACAGGCCCGTAGAACTGTCTCTATCTAAGCTAACAATTTCGGTTAAGATTGATGGAAAGAATAGATCTCCACCTTTCTGAATATTTTTAGCATGTCCATTTCAGCCTATTAGAGGCTCACAAGACCACTTTGAATTTGAAAATCGTCATAAGTTTTCGCCGTTACGCCATTATCTCTTCACCTTTAAATGGGCGTAGGA
>JAHWFP010214614.1:0-44824 GCA_023313725.1 Lithobius niger | reverse complement strand
GCTGCGATAGTTTGGTGTAGTTCTTTCATTGCTTGTGTTTTTTTTTTGCTGTTGTCCTTCCAGTGTGAAGCACACTTTTGAGATTTGATATGTGGTTGGAGGTAGGAAAGAAAAATGTGAAGCGAAGAGCAATCTCCACCGTCCTCTAATGAAGGAGAGGACTGTCGAAGGCCTCGCTAGATCAATCGTATGTGGGAAAATAATTTGATAGTAAACTTGAGGACTGTTATAGTATCATTCGGAAACCAAGGGCTACTCCTTTTGCCTTGGCACAGCATGGGGAGCAGGGCAGATCACCAGAAGCAGTTAGCGTATGGGGATTTATCCCGTGGAATACTGGTACAAATGATGAGGCATTATCGAATTGCCACACGGAATAATTAGTGATGTTAGACAATAGTGGTGACTGGGTGGTTTCTTGCCAGAGTGAGACAGGGAACGCAGGGTCGGAACGAAAGGAGACGTATCCTGAGCAACAAGTGTGGTGGTAATGTCTGCAGACCCAGGTGAAGTGAATGTCGTGGTTGCTGGCAGGTCAACTGTGCAGGGAACGGGACGCACCGTTGGGACGAGCGTCGATGCAGGAACGATTGAGGATTGCACGTCTTGTTGGATGGGAACGTCAGGAGAACCAGTTTCGGGAATGGTGGGCAACGTGGCAACAATGTGTAAGTCGGCTAGGGGTGATTCGGAACGCCGAGCGGTGAATGAAGGGTCGTGCAAAGAGGACGGCAAAGGTGACGGTGCAGCCGTGTGTAGTTCTTGGACGGATGGGGAAAGTTGTGACGTTGCTGGGGTTCGGCGTCCGGGTGAAGGAATGGTTGTTGTTAAGGGTACGTTATGAGGACGACGTGTTCGGGAACGACACAATAATATGCACGCCACGGTGGGGAAGATGGGATGGGAGAAAGCAATAAACGGTGTGATCGCAGCATAGCATAGTTCACACTCATTGAATAAAAACGCTGGTTGACAACTTCAAGTTCATTATTGAGGGCTTCGTTAGATGCACGCAAGACAGTGTTCTCAGCACGTAAGGCGTCAGAAGCTGCGGCTGCTTGTCAAAGGGATGGATGGTCAGGTAAAGCGGAATGCAGAGCCGCATATTCTGTGGCAAACTTGTCGGCGAGAGAAAGGACGAAATTGATATTAAAATTGAGGTCTTCCATTTCTCTGGCGGAGAGGTGTATGCCTCTTGTTAATGCCTCGCGTAACGCTTCTTGTATGCCTCTTGTTAATGGGACGGTTCCTGATGGGTGATCTGTTTGATGTGTTGCAGAGTCGGAACGTGGAGGCGGAGCCGGTGATGTGGGGTGCTTGGATGGAGCAGTCGTGCCGTCCGTGAAAACAAGTGGGAAGGCCTTTCTTTTTGATTTTGTCGGGGATAGCAAATGGACCACGTCGCGCAGGTGGGGCAAGCGGAATACGGGCCGTTTTAATTCGAAACGACTTTGAGGATGGGACGCTGGATTTAGTAACATGTATGCCAGAGGTCCCAGCAACTGCTGCGACGGCGTCTGTGAACGGGAGCTTCGGTCTTTTAGGAGAATGGGGTAGAAGAATGTGAGTTGACGCTGGTGGTTTCAAAATTGACGATTTTGGGACTGGCACAGCTGATAAGGAATGTTGCTTCGAAGCATCCATCTGGAGAGTGTAGGTAACGGCAGCACGTTGGCGATGCGCACGTTCGGCACGTTGCCTGGAGCAACGCTGATTTTTCTTGATGATGGCCCATTTGGAGGGAGAGATTGATAAACAAATGCAGCACTTTATCTCGCCATCACAGGACCGGTGGACCTGGTAACACGGATGTGGATCAAGATGAGGTTTTGTGGTTGTTCCTGCGAATCCAGGACACTTGCATGGAGGTGGCGAAGGTGCATTTAGTGATAAAATCGGCTGAGGAACGGAAAGTTTTTCCTGGGCAGGGAGCGATCCTTCGGATGATGAGGAGTCGTCCATGGCGTCGACGCTGTTGACTGCGAGTGACAGTTGACAGAGCGTGGAAAGTTTGAATGCGGAGGGAGCGTGAAGCCCCAGGTGGTGGCGCCCGCTGGTGAGTGTGGACGGCAGGAGACACGGGATGCAGGTTCTTGCGAAGAGGAACGTGGGTCGAGAAGCTGAAGGGACTGCTGATAGCTGGCTGCGTGATAAAGTGTGGAAGGTGGGACGTGAGACCTGTTTGACCAAGGTTATAGTGGCCATTCGGTCGTGAAGTGTTTATATTAGATGGTACATCGTTTTTGTCTTGAGTTTGAAGAATGATGGGACGGTGGATGAAAGGCTTTGTAGATGGGATGCTCGTAGGAATAGGATGAGTGACTTGTAGCTTGTGAATTGGGAATGGTATAGTGTGTTTTTAGAGTGTAGAGAGTTTGAGAGGAAGGTGGGACGTGGATGTGTCTTTTCTGTTTTTTTTTTTTCAGACCAACAGGCTGCACTGCTGGTGTCGGTGGTGCTATAGGAAGGAAGGCAGGGGACGAGTCAGTCCAAGAGTTCCAGTATGTTCAAGACGAATCGGCTGCAGAACGTAAGGCATGGGATGGAGACAGTAAAACTGTTGGCGGGGTGATGGAAGTCCGTGCAGGATGGACGAGGAGAACGGACTGCTGGTGGGACGGGCAAGGTCTCAGTCAACGATGAAGGGCGTTGGGAGACGAGAGGAGTGATGCCCGGAATGGTGATGAGATGGGAACGTAGAACTGGAGGAGATCCAGGTGAGAAGGCTAAGAAGTCCGGGGACGCGGAGCCAAGGACGGTATAGTGTACATCATAAGGGGTGTCCTCAGTACAGACTAGGTCGATGGAGATAGCTGTAGGAGGCGAGGGACCAGGTTCCAAGTTGTGGGATGGAATGTCGGGATGGCAGTCAGAGACGCAAAAGGAACGGCTGAAGGTCGGGAACGGGAAGGGCAGACCCAGTGATGCAGGATGGATGAAGGTTGGAGAAGAAGCAGCATGAGTTCTCAGGGGAACGGAAGTAACCAGTGACGGGAGAATAGGTGTGGGGAACGCAGCTGAAGACTTGAGACTGGAAGGCAGAGCTGGGACTGCGGTCGATCCAAACCTCCGGAAAGCTCCCCTATGACTTTCCGTTGGAAAGTGAGAAAGAAGGGCAGGAAATACTGCGGACGGTGGTTGTCGCGGTTGCCTTTAGATGAACGAACGAGCGATGGGGATGCGGCAGGAACGTTGGGCTGGCGCCTGCGAAATGTAAGGTGGACGGGGGGCTAAAGGGCCAACCGAGTGTTGCTGAGGGCCGGAATGAGGAATGGCAAGCATAGTTCCATGTTCTAGAGCTGAAGTAGGCTGGGACGGCTGTGAGATAGTAGAATCCTGGTTGGGTGAGGTGACGAACCTAGAGTGCTGCGGAATGGTGAGGAATGCCAAGGGAACGGTGAGTGGACGTGAAGAGCCCAAAACGGGCAAGGAAGCATCATCCGTAAGTGAGGAGATGGGGAGGTCTTGAAATGTTGGTGAGGGACTGGCGGAAGGCAAAACAGTTGAGCGTTGAAAAGGAACGCAAGGTTCGAACCACAGTGTACGACTGAGTGTCAGGGAACCCGGAAGGGAGCAGAAGGTAGAAGAGATCCAGGAGGAACGGTCGCCGAGCAAGGTGGACCCGGAACGGGAGAAGACGGCCATGGGTGGCGAGCCGCTGTCCGAAGGCAGAACGGCTGCCGAAAAAGGAACGGAGGTATCCTCCATCCGCGGGACAACGGTATGCAGAATGTAACGAGCAATGGGGCTGAGGAAAGTCGAACGGGGATGCTGAAGAGACGACCACGCGTGGCGATCGCCTTAGGAGAAATGATGCCAACAGGACACAGTGCAGGAGCTTACCCAAGCCCGGCTGGGAAGACAACTCTCAAACTTCTAGGGGAATAATGCTCAAAAGGAGGGAAACTTCTATAAAACAGGTAACATATATTTTCGTCGGCTATAAAAATTAAGTTTTGGTTGCATCCTTCCAGCTAATAACCTTTTTCGACGTAACTCAATGAAATCGTTAAAACATTTGTTCGTTGCATTTAACCACTATAGGAAGAAATGCAACCATAAAAACAAAAGAATTCCATTACCGACACAAATTACTTTCATTTGAATAAAAGAAAGCTTGGAGAAATTCAGTTCAGCATGGCGACGAAAGTGGCGCTGCACTAGTGATGGGAATTCTGAATATGAAACCTGAAATCGTCGTATCAAGGCGAAGTGGTATGTATATAAAACGAAAGTTTAGAGCGGACGACATATTTCACCACAGGACGAAACAATAAGATGCCTGCCTATCATAGTTTATATGTTCCTCGTTGCCACGGTAACGTGAAGTCTGGAACCGAAACCGTATTATGAAGGAATAAGCTAAACTGTCGAACCCACTGTTGCTAGCTGCTATACTTCACGAAATTAGATCGGAGGTAATTATTATGCCTAAACGCTAAAAATTAGGCTTAACAACCTAAAACTAGGCCTAAAAGCTAACATATTTTTTAACCTACAAATACAATTGTGATGGTTATTTCTTTTAGATTATGTAATAGAGATCCCAGTGCGTGATAGAGGTGTGTGACGCAACATTTTCGTTGGTGGCGGTGTCAAGTCTTATACCAGGGACAGTATTGTGAACCTTATAAATCTTCTGATTATTGTTAAAAACTATCGTACTGATGGTTGTTTGGCTTGCATTTAAATGCCTTATTATTTTAATATACGGACGACATTCTGTACAGCACTTCCTGTAAACAACGTAAGAATTATTGCCAGCAGCAACTCAACCAGCGGTGGCTATACGTACTGTTTTATTTTATAATTGGTGGCGATGGCCCACATCTTTAGTGTGGGCCGTGAAAAGAAGCTACAAATAACTAAACAGAAACTAAATGCTGGAGCAAACGAAAGCTTGTTAACATAAATTTGACACGTAGCATAGGCCTATATTAAAAAAAACACAAAAAACCAGCAAAGAGCAGCAGAACCAAAAGGCATAGAGTTCAACTTAGCCCAGTGAGTATTGCACCCGGAATTTTATGGAGCATTAGCAAATGTGGTCTCGTCATTGAAATATAAACTACGTGTAAGTTTGAAATGAAGATCTGTTCGCTCCTCCTACAAAAGGCCCAAAGCGTGTTTCCTAGTATTTCAGTGGAAATGCATTATGAGAAAGCTCGGCAATAACCGCCTACAGTTGTAAATGCCCAGTCACCTATACGTTCGGTATGTTATTGGTTGAAATTAGTCCTTTTTTATATATAAATCAGTAACTTAACCATTAGGTTACACTCTGAAGATGTCATGTGCTGATAGTACAGGTTGCCAAACAATGATAACCTCCCCCCCCCCTCCCCAGAGTAAACTAAGTATGATGGGGGGGGGGGGGATTGAGGCTTAATGGCGCGTCGACAACTTGGTCATTAGCACCAACCTCAGTCACAGTGCAGTGGTCCGGGTTGCCACTGCACCACACATTACAGAGATGTTATTCAAACCCCTAATCTAAATCTTGTCATACATCTGTACCTCCTGCAAAAATTGAAAAACACCGGACAGGAGGACAGACTTATCGCCCAACTGATGCGCAATGTCATGCGGAAGATGGAAATGACTACGAACACCATCAAGATGGCGACAATCAACAAGTAAGTGCCGGACCGTAAGTGGCCGTCGACACCAATAACATTCAGGAGGGTCAACCCCCCGCAAAACGAAACAGTGAGTAAGTCGGGTGTGACCAATGCGCAAACGAGCCAACACAACTTCCTCACGGCGACTGCGGCGACACGCCGAGTGCCACTCTTCGACAGTGCAGTATGATAGGGAAAAAATGAAAGTACCAATAGGTAGCCCAATTTATTGTGGGTTTAAAGTCTGAAACTCAATAGTTAGTGTTCAATCTATAGGCGTCACGAGCAGCTTGCAGGGGTGCTGCCGGGAGTACCAGCTATTTTCATATTTTTTCACATTTCCACTTTTTATTTTTTCAGTTTTCGCTCACCCGCTTTTCATTTTTTTCTCACATTTTTTTCACATACCTGCTTTTTAATTTTTCACATACCCACTTTCATTTTTGTAGCACTATTTCTTCGTTTTCATATATCACCTGTTTCACATTTCTTTAATAAAAATTTTCCGTTTCCAATAACCATTGTGTTTTCTGTATAATTTAACTCTAAGAGAGCGAAAGTGACTTCAAAGTGACTCCGCCCATAAACCTTCTTTTGTGTGTTCTAACCACAGGCATGCCTACATAATTCTGGGCCCAAAATTAGGGCGGATAATTTGATTGTTTTTACTACGTTTGTGTGTTTTGCCTTTTTATCACACCAACTCGCGTATTTTTCACATTTTTTTTTTACATTTTTCACATATTATTTCACCACTGGCAAATTTTCACATTTTTTCACACTGGCAGCATCCCTGAGCTTGAAGACGAACATGGTAGGAACGCAAAAGTGACTCAAAAAGTTCCGTGTTGGTTACGGCCGTGCGGTTATTTGGTAATAACTCCAAAACCAGCAGTGTTAGCATCATGAAACATGGTGTCAGGGTAGGGCTTGTCCCCACGCGCATTTTAAGCTCAACCACAAGTCCATGCGCACCCTGTGAGCGGAGCTATTAAAAAACAAAACACGCGACAGCTTCCCGTGGAAGATGCTGCACTGCAGCGCACTCCACATCTGCGTTGAACTCCCATCTCCCGAAGCACTGCATCGATGTGCTCCTCCGTCTTAGTACGACTAATACGAGTTGCTAAACATTCAGCTCGAGTTGCGAGTTGATATAAATCGAGTTGCTAGACATTCAAAAAACATCCTTTTTTCAACATTGTCCTTCAAGATGGACCGACATTTTCACGCACATTCAGAAAATGGAGTTCAACACCGATCTTTTGGAGTCACTTTTGCCTTCCTACCATGCTCGTCTTCAAGCTGCTCAATTATTTACACGTTTCGTTGCGAGCTGGTAGAGTTAAAACCGCCGCCATGTTAGAATTTCACATAATTTCTAGCTTGTAGCAGCGAGAATGCAAAGGCAAGACGTTGCGTAAACGCGCCCTTACCAAATTAACCGGTGATGGAGAACCGGCATGTCCTTTCAGCCGAGTTTCTTAAATAAAGGGGGAGGGGCGCGGGGCGTTGTCCTTAAATTGTTGTTCTTACATTGTGTAGGACGATGAAGGTGTGATATTTTATAAAATCAAATTTAACTGTTTCTTTTGATAATGAGCCATGAAATATCAAGTCTTAGTGTTATATTTTTTACTAAGTATGTTTTTTGGTTGATACAATGAAGGTTTAATAACCAGGTGCTTGTTTTTATTAGTGCTATATTGAGGCTATTTTCAATATGTTACACTTTACATTAGACATGTGTAGGCTGAGCTGGTACACATCGCCAGATTTTATTTATACATATATTAAAGTACACAATGCCAGTTACATAAAGCACATGGAGGCTGGGGTGTTACACAGTGGTGGGCACTCAGTGCACACCTTCGTCAGAGTGTACTTACATATTAATCATCCATCTTACTTCAGGTAAAGCCAATTAAATACTGACAAGTCATGACAGTCAGAAATCAGAATTTGAGGAAACACTCGAAAATTACGTTTTGCTCTTTCTTAAGTTATTTCCAGTTAAGTTCACAATAGTAGTTGGTGTTAATGGCACTGGCACTACCTTAGCATCACACTACAATGTTTAGCGCAAAAACACAACGCACTGCCGTCCATCTTACCATGAACTTCGGTGAAGCGGGCGGTGGTTTCACGTTGACCATAACCTTCCTGGTTTTGTATAGTGTACACTCATCCGATGTGAAAAACGATGTCGGTCCACTAGTGTGCTACAGGAAAAGAAAATGCCTTTTGAATAAAATTGACTTAACTAGAATGGGATTTGCCTTGTAATTTACGCTTGGGAAATAAATAAACGGACCTGTGTATGCTGCTCCTCGAATCCTACCATTACTACAGAAGCAATGAGGTTGAATGTGAAGAAGCAGCCCACAATGACGAAAATTACGAAATAGAAGTACATGTAGATTTTGTTTTCATCGTCGGGCTGGAGATCCACGTCCTAAAGAAGAAGACAGAAAACGCATATATGCAAAGTACAGTATTGCAATTGCGACATGTTATTGCATTGCTTATACATAAGTGTTTACTTGCCTATATACAGTATAGGCTATAGCTAAATGCTAATCTAGCTGCATATCAATGCTAAGACTGCAGTGACTGCACTAGGGGTGGACCACGGTAGACCATGAACCCCCCAAAAAATTTCACCCCCCCGCCCCCCACCAACACTCAGGTCACCACCAGAATATAAAATAATGAATCTTGCAGGCTAAACTTGATGTCAAATGAATAAACGGAGCTTTTATTTTTAATTTCATTTTATATGTATATAGTATATACAGGGTGGGACAGATAACTTTACACAATAGGCCTATAATATAATCAATAGCCTAAAACTAATAGGCCTATAGCAATGCTACATAGATCAAAATGGACCCTTTGTAATATCTAACGCAGATGCTCGATGTGCCCACCATCTTGTGCTAGGCACTCTTCACACCTGTTAACAAATGATGCACGAACGTTTCGTAGCATGTCAGGCGTGATGTCTGCTACTGCTGCTCAGACGCGGTCCTTAAGGTCATCGAGCGACAAGGGTTCTGTTTCCTACACATCGTTCTTAATGAAACCCCAAAGGAGTAGTCCAACGGAGAAAGATCGGGTGAATTCACTGGCTATGGAACTGGTCCACCCCTACCAATCCAGCGGTTGGGGAACTGGTCATTCAACCACTGTCGAACAGGTAGATGATAGTGGGGTGGTGCTCCATCCTGTTGGAATCACATGTTCATCCTCACTGCTAGTAGCAAATCATGAAATGCATTCAACAGTTCCGTTTGGAGGAACTTCAAATACCTTTGGCCATTAAGGGTTTCATCAAAAAAGATTGGTCCAATGACCCTTTCCCCAATGATGCCCGCCCAAACATTGGCTTTAAACTGAACGTGGAAGTATAGTTCTGACATAACCAATGTGGATTCTGATCGGGCCAATAATGCATGTTGCGTCTGTTCACTGTGCCATTCCTATGAAAGGTTGCCTTACTGAAAACAGCACACGTTCTGCAAAAGTTGCAGTATCATTCATCAACCATTGCATAACCAGGCAATCCTGTCTCCGAAACATGTCGTCCTCAATCAGGGCTTGATGCAGATGTATGCGGTACGGGTGATACCAATGCCTATGCAGAATCCGAAGTACTGTGCTGTGGCTTGTCCTTAGTTGTCCACCAATACCTCTGCTACTTATGTTTGGATTGACAGCCACAAGAGCCAGGACCATCTGTTCTCGCCCTTCATTGCCCACTATACGATCCTGTTCCAGTCCACGCCGTGGTTGAACAAACGTACGACTCGCTCTAAGCCTGGCTACAACAATACCGGTGGTTCGGGCCGGGTGTCATCGATCGGGATACCTTTCTTGATAAACTCTTGCGGCTTGCCTTTCTTTTCTATCACATAGCCCCCACACTGCGACCATGTCCGTTTTCTCTGAACTTGTGTACACTGTCATTTGTAACAGTGGTTTTCTTTATAAATGTTATGAAACCGATCAGGTAAGAAAAACTTTAAACAAACGACCATTCGAAGTCAACTTGACTTTAAAATGTATACCAAGTAGAATGCAGCCAAGTCCTAGCTAGCAAAGGTAATGGGATTAGGCCTATAGGATTTCCTAGATCACTACATTCTGCATTAGGTGGACTGTTTTCGTTTCCATTTGATTCCATTTACATAGGCACATATATATATATTTAGCAACTTTGCAATATATGTGTAGCCTAATTTATTTTGTGTGTTTATGGGGTTATTTTAGAAATAAATTGTACTGCATTGAAGCTTAGGTTACATTCAGGTTGAATTAAACGGAATAAAAGTGCCTAATGTAGTTTCCTTGAAAAAAAACCTGTTTCCACTCTGTGTACTTAGTTAAATAAGCGTCAGCCAAAACTTTGTTTTGTCTCAAGTTCAGTCTCTACGGCAATTTAACCACATATTCTACTGGTGGAATGTGAAATTGTAGTTTTAGTGTATAGGATATTTACTCAGAGAAGCACCCCCCCCCCCCCCACCAAGCAACGTTATGCAGTTTGGAATATGTCGTATGATATGTATAATCATCTACACTGAAAATATGTAAAAATTTTAAGCCGTTTATAACCCAATTTTGACCTAAGCCTTTTTTGCATGGCGTTTTTGCCTTTGCCATCGTGAAATTTCGTTTACTGTAAGTCACTTCGCACAATCTGCACGGAAGGTAACGCAATGCAAATTAACCGTATTTGTCGTCATTGTCTTATGACTTTGACGATACATACAAGAATAAACACAATAAATAAACTTCAGAAAAATAGTAAAACAGGTAAAACTGTAGTTATGGACAACTACAAGAAAAAATATTGAACAATATAACAAGAGTCTCCAAGAACTTAGCCTTCCCCGGAAACACAAAAAACAATGTAGAACAACAATTGGGTACAGACCTCATTAAATTAAATCTACCGAAACCCCGTACTTGATTTCGTCTGGAGTACTCCTATCCAGTTTACATTTAAACTGTAAAATCGTACTGGCGCTGACAACCTCCTCGGGTAAATTATTCCAGAATGAAATACCCCTATACGCAAATGCATATCGAGTGGCATTACAATGGGGGTTACCAACTTTTAATTTGAGATTATGTCCCCTAGAAATATGGAGAAATATCCCGTACAAAAAAATTCATTATTAACTTTGGGTAGAAAGCCATGCATTAACGACTTTAAACATATACATTAGACAACCTCTAAGTCGGCGCCATCTAAGAGAAGGAAGCAGTAAACACCTTTAAAATCTTTCATTATACCCCAAATGGTAAAGTGACTCGATTGTTTTTTTGTAAACCTTCGTTTACACTTTCAATGCAAATGTCATCTTTTCTGAATAAAGGGTCCCAAAATGGAATTCCATATTCCGAAATAGGTCTTGTTAGTGACTTAAACAATTGAATCAAGACAACAGGTTCCCTCGAGAAAATTGTGCGAAACACCATATGAAAAGTATCCATGGTCCTTCCAACGATTGATTCTACGCGAGTGGAAAAACTGAAATGCTGGTCCACAATAATTCTCAGATCCCGCATAGACTCAACCACAGTGACTTGGACATTCCCTAGAAAATACTGACAATGAGAGTGTAGTACAGTGATCTTACTAAAGTTAATTGGCAGTTGCCAAATATAACTCCAGCAGCTTTGTATCGTTCAAGTTGAATCCAGAGTTGTTAGCACGACTGTCTGATGTCCGGGTTTCAATCCTGGCCAGCTGATCATTCGAATGGTCCTGGAAATGCACTTGTGCTCATGTTGATTGTTAATTCATAGCAAAATTTCATATTTAATTTCAATTTAATTTCATTCAAACGTGTCCTTTTTTTCTTTTCTTCTTTTATGTTTATTTGTATGTGTATATCTTAGCAACATCTGCTGGATGTATATACTCAAGCTGTGCATCTGTGGCGTCGTTCTTTTTCTTTACACCTTTTCCACTGCGTGTCTGTTGTCCTCTGCGCTAATGCACCTCTTATGCTCCGTACCTAGTCTTTTTGTTACGTAATTCTTCATCTTTCTGTGTATTATTGCCTTAAATTAAGGACAATATTGTCGGAGTATAGGGAGGGGGTCAAATGACCAATATGTTGACGCACTCTTCTATCCATATCCTTCCTTCTTTCTTTCAGCTTGTTCATGAAATCGGAACCCTCAAGAGGAAGTTGTGGTTTACGATTTTTAACCCACCATTAAAATTCCACTTCTTAATTTCAAACTCATTTTCTTTTAATTTTTTTTTTGTATGGTTGCAAATAAACAGTAAAGACAAACAGGTATTTCAACCTACAGAACAAAAATAAAATAGAATGAACTTGAGGCAATAGGGAGTGGCACACACTATTAGTATCAGAAGTGGTTTACTACAGGAAACGTTATTACTCCAAACTTTTGCTACTAAACTAATGTGTTGGAGGGCATTTTCCCAGGCCACTGAAACAAGGTAAATCCTAATTAAAAGTAATTAGAATTTGCCTACTTCCTGTAATATTATTGATCCATCGGCGCTTATTCGAACTCAATCGCTTTTAAACAGCACTATTTCACTTAACAAATTAATTGTTTATGTTATAAAACAATTATAACGCATTATTACGTGCTGGACCCCGACTCCAGCTTGTACACCCTAAAATGCCCTGTCGTCTCACGATTGGCACACACAGTTTCCCCTCTTCTCACTTCCATGCATATACGGGGTGATCAGTTAAGTTGTGATCCAGCTTGATAGCTAAAGTACTATTGAACGATAGCTTATGAAACTCGGGTGATATGATGAGGCCAAGAAGGGCCGGCACAATAACTGGATGACCTTGCCAAATATTATCAAGGTCATTCACTGCTAACTTCTTAAATATTCATCAAACGCACCATGAGTAGAAAATAGGAATATGTAGGGAACAAAGAGACATTGCCAAAGCAAAAAAACAGAACGATTATCGGACCAGATTTGGAGGGCCTATGACGTACGTAAAATGGCCACTTTCGATCCCTGAAAGTAGGCGATGCTTCCCTGCACGACGGTTCAGGTATCGAAAGT
This sequence comes from Lithobius niger, assembly GCA_023313725.1. Classification (NCBI taxonomy): domain Eukaryota; kingdom Metazoa; phylum Arthropoda; class Chilopoda; order Lithobiomorpha; family Lithobiidae; genus Lithobius; species Lithobius niger. The sequence goes on along the minus strand of JAHWFP010214614.1, from coordinate 32,125 downwards.
AGCCATTTTACATAAGTCATAGCTCCTCCAAATATGGTCCGATTTCCGTTCTGTTTTATGAATTGGTAATGTCTCTTTGTCCCTACATATTCCTAATTTATACTCTCAATGTGTGATGCATATTTAAGAAAAGTTAAAAGTTGAATTTCCTTGATAACATTTGGCAAGGTCATCCATTTCTTGTCCAATCAGTGGCCCCTCTTGGCCTCATCACATCATCCGGGTCTCATAACATATCATTCAGTAGAACTTTAGCGATCAAGCTGGGTCACAACTTAACTTATCACCCTGAATAACAGACTGGTGTAGGAAGGACAGTGATTTAATGCAGAATATTATCATGAACTTATGTACTATACACAACATATTACACAGCTGCTCTAAACCATACTCTTCGCGCCATTGAGTGATACCCCACCCCCACCCCGCCCTATACTCTCGACCATGGTCGTGGGTTTGAACCAAAGCTCAACGCCATGTGATTTACAATGTCGGCTCAATCTTCAATCTTTCTTCGGCAGTGAAAGTTCAGAAATTTTCCAACGTGTAGGCCTCTCATAATTAACAAGGATTCGTAAATTACAAAAATAATACAATTTAACCTTTTAAAGAAATCGACTTTAATTTTTGGAAAAGCCAAAAGACACGGTCATAAAAAAAAATAATTACGTACTTGCATTTACACATTACACATCACTTGCAATAAATTTTTCGGTTTCACCTTCACAAATCCCGTGGGCTAGTAACTATGGACAATGGGTACAATACGGCTTTCTAGGCACAGAATTCAGATGAATTCCACGGTGGTCAAACTGGTTAGATTTAAGAGATTAATACTTTAACCTTTGACAATTTTTGTGTTCAAATTTAAGTATGTAATTATTTTTACCAATTGTGTGTCTATCATGCATGGAACCAAAACATATACAACTTACGTTTCTGGTATCGATAGCATCGTTCATTATTGCGATCCATCCTTTCATAGTTGCCTAGTTAGGAAAATATTAAATAAAATTAATTAACATCACAACAGAAAAGTTTAGTGCATAGTGTAAGGGCGCGTTTATACAACGTGACCATCTCGCTCGCCGAACGCTAGTTGCTAGTGAATATTTTATTCAATTACGATTAGTTTCCCGTTTCCACTAAATATACGCGGTAATAGGCAACAAATTCAGTATATTGTAAATAACAACACCGATAAAGAACAAAGTGCAACAGCAATTTTGAACATAGCTACAACATTGTTGTCATGTCACGCTCTTTCCAAAATTTGCTTTTCTCCCTCTGAGAACAGCTTCTAGCAATAATCAAACGACGGTAGAATAAATAGCTGCTCGCAGCGAGAATTCAAAATCCAACATGGCGTCCATTTCGGGGTTGTGGAATCGAAAACAACTCCTCGAATACCGGCATTCAGAAATCTATCCGTCGTCTTAAACAGCAGTAAAAATTATTTTAGTTGTCATAAATCGACGCTGTCATGTTCCACGCTTCGTACGTCGTGTGCGAGGAGGAGATTTGCGTCTGCGTTGTTGCCATGGTTACTCCTTTTAGACAACTTGAAAGCCACATTCTTCGGTAAAGACGAGAAGCAGCCAGCCAGTAAGCGAGGAAATTATCGGTGTGTAAACGAGCCCAAAGTACCGTAGCATAAAGGCCCAATTTCATTTGCGTGAAGCCGGCCGGCCGGCCAGCCAGCCAGTCAGCTAGCTAGCCCCGCGATCTCGCTACTTCATTCAAGCGATTGCTTTAGGGCTGAGGGATGCTGGGGTATCTCTGATTGGCCTAAAGAGAACGCAATTTTTTGCTAATACCTAATTACAGCAAGACTTTCATTCACACAATAGCATTTTGCAATGAGTGGATTATTTTCTCGGTTTACATAACGAAAGCAACTTTCCCGCTTAGAACAATGGTGCGCATCACGATTTGAATATAGTCCATGTGCCACTCTGCGGCCTGCTTACTCAGTACACACCTATCTTTGTGCCTATTCATTTGTAGCTAAACCCGAGTGATGAACCAATCGAGTGCATGGATATGCAACAGCTTGTTTTTCGCTGCCATGTTGTCTGCAACGTCATCGTGTCTTCGTTCTGGTTAGTAGGAGGGAGGGGGTGAGTCGACCATTCTAGCAAGCACGTGAAAAGGCCCTGCTTGGCTTGGTGAGATGGTGTAACTCACGTTATCACGTGAACTTGAGTTTACTGCGCTATGCCACACTTTTAGGTTTGGTGCTTCAAGCTTCATTGTCCCACATAACGTAACGGGGAAATCCCCATCTTGCTGAAGATCGCTGTGACATGCCGCAGTATTCTTACTCAAGAAGGGCTGCCTGTTGGCTACGATTAACTCCACTTTGACTTTAAAAAAAACAAACTGGCTAGCTGCTGGACCTCGCGTTAAGTGTAAATGGACCTTAACACCCCTCCACTCCGTCGCTGAAAAAGACTTCTGTAGTAACTATATGCACTGTAATTTAGCGGTACATCCAAAGGGGATGTAACAAGCTGGGCAGTACACTACTTGCAGGTCTTATTACTACATAACTCTTTTAGGTGGGCTCAAGTTTCATTCATTGTCCCACATAACGTAATGGGGAAATCCCCATCTTGCTGAAGATCGCTGTGACATGCCGCAGTATTCTTATTCAAGAATGGCTGCCGGTTGGCTACGAATAACTCCACTTTGACTTTAAAAAAAAAACTCGGCGCTGCTGGATCTCGCGTAAGTGTAAATGGACCTCAACACCCTTCCACTCCTTCACTGAAAAATAATTCTATAGTAACATAGGCACTGTAATTTAGCGGTGCATCCAGAGGGGATGTAACAAGCTGGGCAGTACACTACGTGTAGGTCTTATTACTACATAACTGTTTTAGGTGGGCTCGAGCTTCATTGTCCCACATAAGGTAATGGGGGAATCCCCATCTTGCTGAAGATCGCTGTGACATGCAGCAGCATTCTTACTCAAGAAGGGCTGCCAGTTGGCTACGATTAACTCCACTTTGACTTAAAAAAGAAACCCTCTTGGGAATGTGGAATTTAGGGAAATACGGATTGTATGATGCTCCACGAGCAAGTGTATGAACCATGGGTCCCACACAATTGGTTATCTTTAGCGATAAGATCTTCTACACTAGGGATCAAACCTATGGACTAGTAATTGTGGATGGCAGTATTGAAGATTATTAATACTACATCATTCGTCGGTCATTGGATTTGGCTGTATTCCTCCAGTAAACCCAAAACATCTCAACCGTAAAAGGCCTTTAAAATAGGGTTCATAATATTTATTTAATACTGTCAGAGGGGGCAACGAGGGACATTACGAGAAACGAAGAGAAAACTGGGTCATAGCAAGCAATCCCTACTTCTTGCGTTTTGAATTCGGGAACCTATTCTTTTCTCTCTGCCAAAAAGCAAGTACAGTTTTGTTATCACAACGTTCTTTACAACCCTGATTCATTCTGCAAGCCTAATCCTTGCCCCCCTCGAAAAATATAAACAAAACAAAAAAATACACTGAAGATGTTAGATACAAATAACAAATAAATACCGTAAATCAAGAATTTGCATTGTTAAGAAAATTTCTCAGCATACTATGCCTAGAAATCTCACAAGCACTACAGTTTCTGGTATCCCCCCGCCCCCTCCACCACACACACAATTTCTGGATGTTCCGCAGCTTGGGTTTGTGAGTTCTGCCTTCCCTCATCTTAACTTATCAAAATGTAAATAATTTAAAAAAAAAAATAGGTAGTACTCAGCAATACACGGTAAGTCAACCTTACGCACCCATATGACAAAATGAACCAAGTCTTGATGAACCTTATACGGAATCACACTTAGATCGAAATCCTAACCAGTAGCCCAACATTAGTACACAACATATGAATTCACGGCTGCTTTATGCATAATTCTAGGTCACTGATATTCTAGATGAGCTGTAGTTTGGTAATTATACAGAAATACTATAAGCTTCAAAGAGCCGTCCGCATTTGTGAAAGCCTTTTCTCTTGTCTAATGCCCTGGGATGAGAAGAGGCTATCTTCGAAAGCCTAAAAATATGTCAGACAAATAATATCCGAAGCAGGCTCTCATTTTAAAAATACACTCCCAAAATTTCAGCGAGCTCATGGCTGATGGTGTTCGTTTTCTAGGGTATACAAACATGTTCTAACACATTTATGTATCAGACATTGCACAGTCATGAAAAACAAAATTTACAATGTGACAATTGTTTAGCATGCTTTCGAACTACCACGTAAGAAGTAATAGATGTAACCTTACATTCTCACTGTAAGCTTTTTTAAAACCCAAAACATCCTGGTACGCACCGTCGTGTACTAGCATCGATAGTGACAACATCAAGAGCGAACCAGGTATGGTTATTACAGATCCCATGTTTGTTGATAGTTCGTTATACTATAGTTCATCGGTGATAATACGTTTTACTATAAGCAAATGTAAGCCTACAAGACAAATAATGCCTTGCGGAAAATGAGGGATTTTCATGTTGCACTAATCTTAAAGATATTTTTAGGAGTCTTGTAGCCAGCTCTATACTGTATGCTTTAGCGGGTTTTTTTCCCCCCATTAGGACGTGCTTGTTTACTCTTGAAAACGGAGGCGATGAGCTCGTTGAAATGTTTGCATCTTCTGTATCTATTTCCTGTGGCTCTTTAGCCACATATGCTTGGTTTGCGCTGTCACTCTTCTTTGCTAAGTTCATCTATAGCTTTTCGGTTGTTTGCCGACTTACTGGCCTAAGTTTTGTCAGATCTCGGAGCAAATAACTAAAGTGTTGACGTGCCCTTCCCTTTATATCCTTCTTTCCTGAAATGTGTGGGAGTGGTGAGTGACCTAGGGCACCTGCCCCTGATTTCATCTGTGCTATCACACCGGCGGATGCAATTTTATCGGCCACTCTGATAAATCGAAAGAGCAAAGAAAAGACGAGTTATCCCACAAACAGCGTTAACCTGTATACTTACAACTTGAGATAATGCCAAGAGTCCACTTCCTACGTTGTTAAAGGTGAAGGGAGATTCCTCCCAAGTGAAGTTTGACGACGTGCAGTTGACCCGGTCGGGAACTTCCCTCCAGTTTGGTCTCCGTCCTTTGTGGTCAACACAGTGCGCAAATTTGCCACCAAACAATGCCACCCCCATAATTGAAAAAACTATCCAAATGGAAAAGCAGAAGAGTAGAACGCACAGGAGAATGGGGATGCAGCGCAGTAAATAATTGGTGGTGGACTGCAATGAGAAAACAATAATAGGCTATACTCTTGATCAAGAAAGAAGGTTTTCCTTATATGGGCAGTTTACTGTTCTAATAGAAATAAATGTATTATGGATTGCAGTGTTAGGCGGGACATCGGTTCTCACGGTGAACCGCAGTACCAAATACCGTGCATTGTTAAAACACCAGTATTGTTTTAATATGAAAAACAGGCCCTAAAAGTATAACAATAGTTCATTTAGTCATTGTGTAGTAGGGCTCAATCCAGTGCAAAAATCAGTTATAGATTCAACAATGGTAATGTTGGAATTTTAAACAATGCACAAAAGTGGAGCCCCCTGATTTGTCTGTCCTCCTGTCTGGTGTTTTTCAATTTTTGCAGGAGGTACAGATGTATGACGAGATTTAGATTGGGGGTTTAAATAATATCTCTGTAATGTGTGGTGCAGTGGCAACCCGGACCACTGCACTGTGACTGAGGTTGGCGCTAATGACCAAACTGTCGACGCGCCAGTAAGCCTCAACCCCCCCCCCTCCCCCCGATTTGCATAACTTGGATGCTGCTACAACTAGCGTTTGTTTATGTATTTGCATATTTACTTGGATAGCATGTTAACTACAATTTTTTGAATGTTTTTTTTTTATCAAGTATGTCGTGAAACATGCGTTAAGCTTAAATTGGGGAGGGGGAGGATTTCAATACATTTTTTCTATTTTATTACATTTTACACGTCTGTTAGTAGAATTTCATGGTATTATTTAAAAATCGGGTATTGGCACCACAGCAGTATAATACCAGATACCACTTCATTCATAAGTACCGGAGAAAACCAAGTACCGGGGTACTAAGCTTGGTACCGGCACCGGCTGAAAAATTTCTGGTACCGTCCAACACTAATGGATTGTTTGCTTCTGTTCGAACCATCGTACGTTACGAAGTGAATTAACGTTAACTTGTGACGAACGATGGAGAGTACAGAAGCGTGTAACCAATTATACATTTATTTCTGTTAAGAACTGCGAAATGCCCATATTAGGGAAACATTCTTTCGTGAACAAGAATATAATTAGTAAGTAAAACAGGCACGTCACCTCTTTTGAGTCTATTCAATCTTATCAACTCTGCTTAAATGCTATACTCGACAAACGAGAGGCGTCTTTGCTTTCCCCGATATTCCAGTGAAGTATTTCAGGGTCGGACGGCTATTATACACTCACCCACCGGTCTGGGCTAAACTCCACGGGATGCAAGAAGTCCAGATAGGGATTCTAGTAGAGTACTTTAAGCTTTCCCAGTGGGGTCCGGGCCAGAACATAAGAAACTAACCCAATTTATCACGTTTTACTGTCGTTTCGGGCCAATAAATAATAATTATAATTAGGAGTTACAACCAGTATCGTGCGCAAGAAAGAAGGACACTACGTTTTGTGAGGTCAACCTCCCATCTTCAGGTGAAAATTAAACTCTTAAAGGGCACTTGTATCCATTTTGACATGCACGTTTTACTTTTGGATCACTTACACAATAACTAAACACACAAGAATTGCGGTAAGAATACGTTACGTACGTCCGATACAACAATTTAATTATTGCATCACCAAAACACGATACGGAGGCAGCAACTGTTTTGCTGGAACGCGCAGAAATTAATGCAGACTGATGTCACTTATCGATTTCGACTCGCAGCCGATTGAGATAGCTCTGTTGGCTGTGAGAGCTCAACCGTCCGACGGCCTCAGCTGAGCTGAGCTGGCCACGGCCACGGCCAGCTAAGGCCGTCGGACGTTTGAGCTCTCACAGTCAACTGAGCTATCTCAATCGGCCGTGAGTCGAAATCGATAGTGACATCTGTCGGCATTAATGTCTGCGCGTCCAGCAAAACAATGGTGGTCTCCGTATCGTGTTTTGGTGGTGCAGTAATTAAATTGTTGTATCGGACGTACGTAACGTATTCTTACCGCAATTCTTGTGTTTAGTTATTGTGTAAATGATCGAAAAGTAAAACATGCATGTCAAAATGGATGTAATTGCCCTTTAACACATATTAAAACATGTTAAAAATCATGGAAGTATCTGCCGAGTCACCATATCGCATACAAACAAACCAGTTTAGGTATAGTCCAGACCTTAAATTTTTTTTTTAATATTTCTACATGCCAAATGATAAGTGTTGGGTACCCGAAGTAGAGTGGTTTCATCAAAATACACAAGGAGGCAGCAATGTTACCTGATTTTTGAACGACATGGTTAGGTCCAAATTAAGTAGGGTTGTTTAGGCAGAGACGGCTTTTTCTTGAACTTATTGAATTTGTTAAGCTGTAGGATGTTGATGACAGGAAAATATTCTTTTAGAAATTTGCTTTCTGGAATTAAATGAGTGTAAATAGGAGGTACATGAGTAATAATAATGAGGTTTATTCTTCCCCTGGTGTGTTTCTTTGTGAAAAGTATTTAGGTCCTATAAGTGGATTCAGTATGCAATTTCAAATTGCATACTGAACCCAGCTCATTAGTTAACACTGTTTCAAAACAGGAATCTCCCCATAAAAGCTCTCAACATAGCATGCACCATCCCTGGATGGGACCGAAATACTTTTACAGAAAAAAAAAACAGAGCAAGAATAAACCTCATTATCCTTACTCATGTACCTCCTGTTTACAATCATTTAATTCCAGAAAGCAAATTTCTAAAAGAATATTTTCCTGTCATCAACATCCCACAGCATAACAAATTCAACAAGCTCAAGAAAACGCCGTCTGCCTAAACAGACCATGTTGTTCAAAATTCATATGACATCGCTGCCTCCTTGTGCCACTCTGTTTCAAGGGTGTGTTGTATAAGCGGTAATAAAAAAAAATTAGACTCGGGCGTCCCTTGATTACATTTAATTAAATTAAAACTCATTAATTTTCGGACACATTCATCCTTCCTGGGGGGGGGGGGGGGGCATGCCAGCCTCGATTACCTCTCCGAGGAAGGAAGTGTGTGCCCGAAAATTAAGACGTCCTATTAAATGTAATGCCTGTGTCTGCTACGTTCTTTTTACCCATCATACTAACCTTAGTTTTGTTAGATAAACACTAAGGTTTGTAAAAAAAACCAATTTGAATTCAGTTTAAGAATAAACAGTTTAAATATATACTTACACGTAAGCCACACTTGCGAGGCAGTAATCGGAGAGGACGTAGAGCTTGAAAGGCTTTCAAACAAGCTCTACCATCATTTGCAGAAGAAATAAAGATGACGAGGGAAATCTGCATGGAAAAGAACAAAGTTTAGTTTTTTCATATCTGACCACAAGAGAACTTTTCATGATCTCAACTGCAATTCTTTCATATTCTTTATATTACTTACCAGTATTATGATAAACTCGAGCCAGCACCAGCCATTTGAGAAATACTTCTTTAATCCCAGACCCAACCACTTGATAAGCATTTCCAATAGGAATATCATCTCCACAGCAAATATAAACTGCTTAACGGCACATTCACGATCGATGGGATTCTTGACATATTTATCGTCCATTGCCTAAAACGGTAAAACAGAACGGAAAGCTTATTTCTGAAGCTGTCCGATAACAATGTTGACACTGACACCAGCTGTTTTGGTCAATCTGATACTGTTACTGAGGACTTGGGAAAAAAATTGAAGATAAATAAACTGAAAATAAAGGACATAATGATCACTGTTAAAATGGCATTACCCGGTTGTAGTCAGCTTTTCTGCATCTCAGGTCTGCCTAACACAATGCAATGGACTATTTCTGCGGGAAATGCCAACCCGACGACCCTTGCCATTGCTGCCCATTTCAACGACGTGCTATAGTTTGTTCCACATTATGTTTGCAGAAAACTGACTGTATGACTCCACGTTTCCTTTCACTACGAATGAAAAACATGTGGATATTACATTCGTAGACTTTAAACAGTTACTGTTAATAGTCTACGAGTGGATATTTACGTGTTTTTTGGCACTCGTAGTAAAAGGAAACGTGGTGTCATACGGTCAGTTTTCTGAAAACATAATGTGGAACAAACTATAGTATCAAACCATGCGCGATGTGGCTTTCCCGCACCACTCAAAACGGTTAGTATCTCATGAACCGTGTTTTGACTCTAAAAACCACCATAAGGTCTTTTAATTTAAAACAAACTTTGCTGCTTTTCCATACCAGTGTAGCATTTTCATGCCGTTGGCAGCACTGTTCACATACTTTCACAGCGAATACGACTGACAGCACTGCTACAAAATCGGTGGGTTGTGAAAAAACTTTCTATTGAGGTCCAAAGCTTCTGCAGCAAGATGCATTGAGCATTCAGAAGGTTATCAGCTTTGAAAATGCAGCGCGATTATTTACTTTTAAGCTTTCATCAAATACTTCATACACAGTTATTCAGCACACTCTCCACGAAATTAATACTGGAAGAATATTCACACACTACCAACGCGGGAAGAATGTTCTTCCAAAACATAGCGTGTGGTGGCTTTTGACTGAGACTGCATATGCAGTCATTTATTACGCTATCCAATGCACTCTCCACTTCTCTTCCATTCTCTTACAGTGTGACCATCACACGCTCATTCAAAATATTCTCTATGAAGAGTGAAAGGATATCAGGTAATGAACGTAACATACAAGTATACTGAGGCCAGCTGTAATGTTAAAGAAGACCACAACAAATTGACGAAAGCACAGCACTTGGTATAAATCTTGTGGTCTCGCAGCACTGCTGTCATTGCTAAGAACTTTCGGAGGCCTTGACTAATTCATTAAAATATTTATTCATCTTCGTCTGTCTGTATCCATGGTAACATTGACCCCGTTGTCCAATTCATTTCAAATTTTCCACATGCATTCTATACCCTATTTTCGGATTTAGGTTGGTAATTTCCACATGCATTCTATACCCTATTTGCGGATTTATGTTCGCAATTTCCGCAAGAATTCTATACCCTATTTGCGGATTTAAGTTCGTAATTTCCACATGCATTCTATAACTTATTTCGGATTTATGTTTGTAATTTCCACATGCATTCTATACCTATTTGAGGATTTATGTTCGTAATTTCGATATGACTTCCATACCCTATTTGCAGATTTAAGTTCGTAATTTCCACATGGATTCTATAACTTATTTCGGATGTTTGTGTGTAATTTCCACATGCATTCTATACCCAATTTGCGGATTTAAGTTCGTTATTTCCACATGCATTCTATACCTTACTCGCGGATTTAAGTTTGGAAATCAATAATATCATTATGTAAATCAAAGCCATCATTAAACGCACCATAATCATTAATCAAGGAAATTTGAGAAATTCAAGGACGTGAGACGTTAATTGGTGCCTAAAAACATGCGTGGCACGTCTTTTAATTAATGCTTGAAGACCACTGATAAACAAATATCTTTGCCATTGATACGCTTTTGTGTGAAGCCTATTCTTATTTTTCCAAAACAGACAAGTTTACAGACGGAATATTAATTCTACATCTTTGCCAGTGTACTTACTACTTGTAATTTTTTTAGGCGTAATTTTGTTTAGTCACTTACCACGGCTATAATGCTGAGTATGACGAAAATGATCATCACAATTTGATAAGCTTTGTGGTCGAGCATTTTACGTGTAAGCCCGCGAAGGCGAGCCCATACTCTCCAGATGCTCTGATTAATGCAACCGGGAAGGCGACGATAGCACGAGATGGGGCAACACATGAACTCTTCAGATTCTGTATCTTCGTTAGAATTTGCTTCTGAACCGTCTCCTGAAATAAACAAAACGACTCAAGTTTTTGTTTCTGATAGATATGCGTGATCCTGCATGCTTTTGATATAATGATATTTTCTGTCACCTGGACATATACACTATAGGCATGTACAGAGTACACTATATACTTTAATTTTTTTTTTTTAAATCTGACAGTCGCTTCAAATTTTAAAACTTCTATCCTCTTTCCTAGGGCTTGTCGTTAGATACGATGTGAAAGCATGGATCGCAGCTCACTTCTGGTTCTACCAGTGATGTCATTTTCCCTAAGTAATTTTATTTTTCCGTAGTTGCCAAAGAGGGAAGAAGGGAGTTGCAGCTTGATGGTGTGTCGAGAGCTAGGTCATTAGCACAAACCTCAGTCACAGTGCAGTGGTCCGGGTTGCCACTGCACCACACATTACAGAGATGTTAAACAAACTCCAAATCTAGATCTTATCTGTATCAAAGGCCCTACTGGAATTACGACAGCAGGATTGCAGCGGGCTTAACTGCTTTGTTGCTGTAATCAAAAGGGGCTGCATATTTTCATAATTAAGACAATATTTAAATTACCCTAAAAAACTATTTTTCCTCAACTGAGGAATGCAAAACAGTATGCATTCCTCAGCATTGTACCTAGAATTAACGTCCTTTTAATGCTAGGTGCTATGCTGCAAACTCATTTGAGGAGAGAGTTTTTCAGGGTAATTTGTATTTGGTTTTAATCTCATGAAAATATGTAGCCCCTTTCGATTGCAACAACAAAGCAGTTAATCCCATGATAATTTTGCTTTCGTAATTCCAGTAAGGCCTTTGGTACAGATATATAGGATCTAGATTTTGGATCTGTTTAATACCTCAGTAATATGTGGTGCATTGTCAACCAGAACCAGTGCACCGTGACTGAGGTTTGTGCTAATGACCTAGCTATCGACTTGCCATACAGCTTCAACTCCCCCTCCCCTCCTTTGGTAACTACGTAAAAATCCCTACCCACAAACCTTCAAAATTTTGTTTGGGTGTGTGCTTGCCTTAGATGGCTTCAATATGAGACAATATCTGCCATGGTTCGATGGTCATCTCGTTACGACATACAAAAGTTATGCATGATGACTTGCTGTAATGCCAATGCCATGTGTGTCATGTACCTATCTCACCTGTAAATCATTTACTTGCATAACGCGAGTTAACTTCTTTAAAGTAAAGTAACAAAAAATAAATCGCTCCAAATATCACACATCTACATCAGTGACAATGCGCAGTGATTCATACATTCAACACTTCGACATTTCCTCTCTTTCGAAGCAAAAGATGTAATTTTTCACTTGTAAAAAATCGAAGCTTTTTTTTTGGGGGGTGTGAAACAGTTGTGTTTTTGGACGTTTAACATTGGAAGTTTGAAAGCTTGGTAAGCCTAGCGGTAGATCTGACCGTAGTTCAAGGAACGTTTCGATTTCCTCTCACGAAGGCAAACGGCCTGAAGGACCCTATCTGTGCGGGTCTGGTGTATTTTTCCCGACACTCATTTTTCCGACGGAACGGTTTCCAGACAACGTTTTCCCGACAAGACCTCTTCCAGACGGGTCCTTTTTCCTGACAGGTACTATTCCCCGACAGGACGTTTTCCGACAGGTATTTTTTTTGAACGGTCTGTGCAGCATTGGGCTTCATTTGTTCTTGTTAGGCAGGTGGCACCTGCAACCTGCACCTGCAATGGTTTCACGGTCGTTGATGATACCCTTCAAAGGGAGATTACGACGACTTGATTTCTCTCCACAGATTCCCACCTGTAGCAGGACAATGGTGGATGAATGCGAAGATAATTCAGAATTCGAAGGGGTGTTCCATTGAGGGGATTTGGAGTTTGTTTAACGTCTCTGTAAGGTTGTAGGAAAAAAGTAACAGAAATAAAGTCAAGTCACAGGAAAAAAAGTCACAAATTAACCGTCACCGTTTTAAACTGGTGTGTTTTGTGCCGACACACGCCATTTTAGGAGAATTCATTTGAACAACATCCCTCATTACGGTATTCACAAGCTGGAATTGGTTGATTCTGGGTAGTTACTGTTTATATGAAATTTAGATTAAATATAATTATTTACTGGTTATATTTAATGTTCGTTAATTCTCCGTTAAAATTTTTTAATAGACCTATTCGGAATACCAGCTAGGACTGGCATTCCGGCTATGAAATGAGTTGCTTAAATAAACTGTTCTAAAATGGATGTGTTTCAGTGCTGATAGACGTCACTGCCTTTAACAATACGCCAGTTCCACCTATTCCCCCCCCCCCCCCGCCTTGTGGAATGTCACGACGTCACTATCAACAACGATCCTACAAATCAAAATATTTAACCCGTCAATCTGGCCCCTCATTGAATGGTTTCACCGCAAAGAAGCAACAATAAACACTGTCATCGTGCAAGAAGCTGTTGACCGACAAATAAAAAAAAGACAGTAATACGTCACTATATCAGACTTATAGTGAAATATTCGACTGGATCATCAACACTGACCAGGACCCCCAGCCCCGACAGGTAAATATTTTCGCATTCATCACTTTGTGACTTTTTTCCTGTGACTATATTTCCGCGCACCCTCTGTAATACATGGAGCAGTTGCAACCCGGACCACTGCAGCACTGTGACTGATGTTGGCGCTAGTAACCCAGCTGTCGACGTGCCATTAAGCCTCAATTTTCTCTGTCAACGTGCAATGTTTAATGTGTCCCACCGATCCCAAATATTCTGAGAGAAAAACCAGCGATGAAATGATATGAAGATTGGTACCTTGGCTCTTAGCACGGACTTGAGGGAATCTGATGATTATTTGTTATGCCATATTCGAGCTTTACGGCCTATTCGAAATTCACAAATCTGAACCAATTCGTCAAGGACTTTCGGCCTTGTTTATCCCTTTTAAGCTTAAAAGACGGCTAAGGATTTTACACTGAATCAATTGTGACGGTAAGTGGTTTGTACTCAGGCAGGAATATAATGCGGCATCAGATAGTGATTTTCATCGCAAAAAGCACACGAGATAAGGGCAATAGCAGCAGCCTGAGCGGGGTTCAATTAATTTTCCGGCTGTGGAGGTGGTGCTGTGGAGGTGGTGCAGTCGCCCAACAGTTGGTAGCTCGGCCAGTTTAGTTTGTTCATCCTGGCTTATTGCCATTTCATTTTGAGAAAATTAGGTAATGATGTGGGTAACACGGCTTGGTTGTGAGGCACAATGCCCACCATCCAGAAACTTTAAAGTTTGAAAATTAATAATCAACAGGTGATTATAAGGTACATGAATGAAAACAATAATTTTCAGAATTAAAATAAGTTTTCATGAAATGTACCTTATGCTCACGAGATACTTCCCTCCTCCCCTCTTGCGTCCGTCACAATGGTTTTGTGATGGTGAATAGTTTTCGAAAAGAGTAAGTATTGGAGGTCAGAGTTGGTTACGTAATCAGTATCACTGCGCCTTATCACTGATGCAGATATATGAGATCTATAGAGTGATTTTCTTTTCGTTACTTAATTTTGAACGCATTTTCTGAGCTAACTCTCGTTAACTGCAGATTAACAATTTAGTGTGGGCATAATGTACGTTTCATTAAAACTTATCATTTTAATTCTGAAAATTAATGTATTTTTAAGATGGCACTCTTCGGTCGCTTGGCAAAACCTTCTCATATGCGCCGTACTGCAGAGGCGACTAGGGCCATCCACTGAAGGCTGATTGATGACAAACTTATCCTCCTAGAGTCCATTATGATACTAGGAACATTCAGTGAATGTGTTAGGGCGCGTTTACGCAACTGGCTGAACTACGTTATTTCTTGTGTATGTTTTCGCTGTTGGCTAATTTCCAATATAGTCACATCACAGTGGTTCTTCCTGTGTTGAAGTTCTTAAATTTAATGGTAAATTTAATATAAGTACCTTTTTCTTCGACGCTACGGCCATTTTCTTCCTCCTTCCCATTTGCCTGGAGATCTTTATCGGTTGGGTTATATTCCTAAAGTAAAAGTAGAAGATTTTCACTACTTTTTTTTTTACAAAATCTTGGACGAATGGGATCAAAAACAGTAAAAACTTCATGTCAAACATTAAAGTTTCTGTGACTGCAAAGTCCTTGGTACGAAAATGTAAAAAGTTAAACAGCAATAAAACAAATAATTGTGGTTTCAAGCCTATAAAGTGCACAAAAATAACACAAATTGCAACGTCTTGAAGTTGTCGTACTTCGTTATCATGCAAACAAAACGTATAATGCAATTTGCTGGTTCTAAAATCACACATTTTTACACATTAAACTTGTGTAGAAATGGTCAACATGCAAGGCATGTTCGATCAAATAAAACAAGTAATACATAAAAGAAAACTGACCTAAGTCAGTGCTGAAAATGGCAGAAGGGGACGTCCTCGGCTTCCTTACTGCAAACGCAGGCTTGTATGCGAGTTGAGTGTTTAAGCCACTGCTATTTATGCTAAGTTTTCCTGGCGGGAAATATTTAATATTTCTAGTTTTGGAATTTCACGCTTTGAAAGATTTGTTTTCACGCATAATATGGTTGTGTGTACTGGTGGTTCTTGTGTGAGGATGCAGAGAATCTCAAGGTTGAGTCTGACTCAATATTGTTTTTTCTTAAATTACAATTTTTTTGTTACTGAGGTCAGGAAATGCCCTCTTTTCATCCTGTGTTGCAGTAATGAGTTTTAGATTTGTGGGAGGAGATTCGTTTATTCAAATTCTGTTTGGTCGTGCCTATCTAAGTGGCCACATACAAAAAAGACTATAAGCAACAGATGATTGATGAAGCAATAAAAAAGCCAATAAGGTGCCTCCGTAACAACACAAAATAGGGACGTTTCGGCTCTGACTAACACCCCCTTATCAAACAAGACAATTTGTAACCAAAGGAGCTAAAGTCGATGCGTAAAAAAAATACTTTGGGTGTAACCCACAAATCTCCAACCAAAGCACAAGTGAAAACTTATTATAAAACTATGAAAATAACCTTAAAGAACTCCATGCAAAGCAGGTCGTAAGTGCTGGTACTGCTTTCTGCATGATGTTATATACAATAGAAGGCCCTAGCGGTAAAAATTTGATATCCCCTGTTTGTGGAGATGGGGGATATATACAGAAAATTGTTTATTTACTGGCAAAAGGTGATTATGGATGCCGATAGTTTTATAATTTTCTGGGTCGGTAATGTTTTTCTTGAAACAGAATTCGGGTATTTTCCAACTCGTCGGTGTGCCCCGTTTTTATTCGGTGCTGCACAAGAGAGTTAGTTCTGTCATTATATTTAATGAGCAGCACCGAATAAAGACGGGGCACACTCCTGATTTGGAAAATACCTGAATTCTGTTTCAAGAAAAACATTACCGACCCAGAATTAATTTAGAAACTCTCTACATCCTTACTCAGCACCCACCGGTCCATAATCACCTTTTGTCAGTAAATAAACACATTTCTAAATATATCCCATCTTCTACAAACTGGGAGTTCTCACATTTTTTGCCGCTAGGGGCTACTCCTATATAACAGCATGCAGAAACCAGTCCCAACTCTTACGACCTGTTTTGCAGGTAGTTTGTCACGATCCCTATTGTCAGGCTCTGCCCTGACTTTAGGTTATTTTCATCGTTTTATAATATGTTTTTACTTGTGCTTTGTTGGAGAGTTCTGGGTTATACCCACAGCATATTTTTTGTGTGTATCGACTAGCTACTAATGGACTTTCTTGCTTGATAACGGGTTGTAGTCATCTCGAAACGTCGCATTTTAATATTGTGACAGCCATGTCCACCTTATTAGCTTTTATTACTGCATCAATTCTATGTGGTCGTCACTACATGTGGGATCTTTACGGGGAATTTGATAAACCACGTTTTTGGTGGCTTTTTGATTGCATTTGAACTATGATCGGCTGGTGTTCCTGGTGTAGTTTGTGTTTTTTGTACTTGGAGCTGAGGAGGGGACTAAGGTGATTTGTTGTGGGGCCCGAGTAGTTTTCGGTGTTTTTGTAGTACCCTGGAAATATGGATACTAATGAAACTTTATGGTTTTGATTTTCGTGTGTACTTTAAAAAATCGTTTGGTGTCGACCAGTTTTGCCAGGAGATAAAGGGGGAAACCATTTTCAATGTATTTTTGCAAGGTGTGCCCAGTTTCCAGAAATGATCACATTTTATCAGTTGTGTGTAAATACCCTATGAAGTTCGCTAATAGCTACAATATTTGTGTGCAATGGGTCTACAAATCAAGTGAACTGGGTGGATCTGGTACATGGGTTTTCGGTAAAGGGTGAACGCTAAAATGTTAGGAGGGTTAATCATAACCATAATATCCACAAAATGGATAGCATTATTTCTGGCATCCTCTATGCCACTACGTACACGATGGAGGATGCGAAAAATAATGCTATCCCGTTCTATATATCGTGGTTATTACTAACCCGTATAACATTGTAGCGTTCACTCATTAGCGAAAACCTGTCCACACCAACAGAACCATCAAACTCATTTCATTTGAAGACCCATTGTACAAAAACAATGTTTTTAACGATGGTGGTTTATCAAATTCCCGGTTAAGAACCCACACACAGTGCCACTTTATACATAGGCACGACCAAACAGAATTTGAACACAGGAATTTCGTCTCGCAAATCTAACTTCAAAAATCACGACAAAAATAACTCATTAGTCCAACAAGGGATAAAAACAGGACACTTCCCTGACCTCAACAACACAAAAATTTAGGGAAAGATTTAGGAAAAATAATATCGGGCCGGACGCAATCTTGTTACACAATGCATCCTCACACAAGAACCACAAGTACACAACCACCTTTCAAAGAATACCTAAAGATTTCTATTTTTTTTCTGCTAAGGAACTTGGTTATAAATAGCAGTTGCTTATGCACTCTCCTCACTTCCAAAGCCTGCGTTTTGCAGAAAGGCAGTCGAGGAAGTCCGCTTCTGCCAGTTTCTGCACTGGCTTAGGTCCGTTTTCGTTAAGTGTTTTATTTGACTCGGCAACGCCTTGCTTGTTGTCCAATTGTATGGAATTTTAAAGGAATTTTTATTCTACTTAGTTATTGGCCCGCATTTTTTAAATCAATGAAGTATCAACGAAACATTATGAAATATCGTTGTAGCTATACTGCTACTGCTACTGACGTGCCTGTTGTTTCGAATTTTTATGTCTACTTATACACTACAAAGATATAGGCACATCTTCGTCGTTGTCTGTATCCAAAAATGAAACTATAACTGAGCAAAAAACGGCTTTGCCGTTTAGAAAAAAAAACACTAGAGCTCGTATCCCCATACTCACAGCCGTGAAGGTGCACGAATAAAAACGGATTAGAGTTCACTCGAATGCAACGAACTATCATTTGAACTCCAATACCAGGGAACAACGACTGTTTTTGATCAATGGTTATGTCAGAAAGAAAGCCCAGTTTATGTTTGAAAAGTTTAATGTTTCGGTGTTTGGGCGTGCACGCATAATTTGTGTATTATACAGACCTTTTTTTTTTAAATATTTTTCTGTGTTTGTTGTTTCATATTAAATCTGTTTCGTGTGAGTGGGTATATGTGTACTTTAAGTGCATTTATAATTTGTGAAACAAGCAGACTCCTAGTTAAGGCATTTTTTTTTGCCTGTGTTTGTGTTTGAAGGTATACAGTTTGAAGTGGTATTTCTAGTTCGTTGAGTAATTACGTGTTCATTTTTATCTTTCAATTTTGTAGCGTTTTGCTGTTTATGGCGTTATTTTGTGTGTGTTTGTTGGTTTACGTTTTGCGAATTGGAGTTCAAATTATAGCTCGTTGCGTTCGAGTGAACTCTAATCCGTTTTTATTCGTGCACCTTCACGGCTGTGAGTATGGGGATACGAGCTCTAATGTTTTTTTTTCTAAGTTAATTTTGCTCAGTTAATTTGTTGGCTTTTTTCGCTTCCTTTTTATATTAATTGCTACGGTCTAGTCTATCATGTATCCACTGTCCACTGATTTTTGTTTTCGATAAAACGGAACATTAGAAATGCATACTTATGTTCAGGTTACGCCCAAGGTTTGTCCCATTATTATTATTTGATGGCAACACATTAGCGTGTGTCTAGATTTAGCATACGTCATCTCGAGTTGCAATATCATGGCAAACAATCACGGAAACAATTCAACTGGCTTCCCGAAGCCCACATTGAAAAAGTAAATAAGTCATTCAGACATGTCGGCCACCCAATTTTGAGGCTGGCCTCAAAATTTAAGACTTCCCAGGCTACGGTTTAAAACTTGAAGATTTAAGGCAAAATCAAGACCATTTAATTTTGGTTCTCCACAACGAGCTAGCTAACTCAACCAACGACAATGTTACGTCATTTATTTATTGGGGCCTCGGCCCATGGCCATGCGCCCACTCTACAAACTAACACAGCCAACTATAACAAAATACGACAATGTTAGTTTCCCGGCACCCAACCATCGTTGCATCTTGTTAGAGTGAGCTATAATCCGATATTGTGCGCCTCGCCGATTGTTACCCTATTGTTACATGGGTTAAACGGGACGGAAAGCCAATGGGCTCGAAATTGGTTAACTAAATACAGATGCAAACCTATTTACGTTGCCTTTTGGACTTATATGTCAAACTGCCTGAGCGGGGAATCGAACCCACGACCTCTGAAATCAAAGGCCAAGGTCCTACCGCTAAGCCAGATTGACACGGCCAAAGGAAACGTCCATAGGCAGCATTTAACACGCACACATATACATGTAAGCATACACATGTAAGCCGTGTCAATCTGGCTTAGCGGTAGGACCTTGGCCTTTGATTTCAGAGGTCGTGGGTTCGATTCCCCGCTCAGGCAGTTTGACATATAAGTCCAAAAGGCAACGTAAATAGGTTTGCATCTGTATTTAGTTATTGTTACATGTTGCAGCATTGTAACATTTTGACATTGTTAGCCGCTCCGCCGGCTCCTCCTCCTATCCAATTTTCTGAAATTCTCGTGCGCAAACGAACTCTAATAAGCACGGACTGCCGGCCGTGCTAATATTGACAGCCATACCATAGGCCTACGATTAGTGTGGGCATTTGTGTGCTTACAATTTTTTCGCCGCTCTTTATGTCCCCTCGCCTCGTTCTTGGAAGTCACTTTATCTCCCCCCCCCCCCCCCCCAAACCGTTAGTTACGCTACTGCCAGTCAATAACGTTTACTTTCAAATAATATTACAGCTAGCCTACTACTACCTAAATTTGCGTCACTTGCTCATTGGCAGAGGTGGATTTATATTAATATTTATATATAAATTATAATTATAAGTTATGCGTGTGCGTAACTATTAGCTATACTTGTGCAGTGCAGTGCAATTTGATTTTGGCTTGATTCCGAATATCCCATCACCGTTTAAGCTCAACGACGAACAGCCCCTTCAGACAACTTCTATTAAACATTTTTCGTGTCCAGAGCATTGTTGTTGAAAATGAGATATATTGCCCCATCAAAGTATTGTAACAGTAGAACTCTTGGGACGTCGTGTAAGCAGACATTGTTTATGCATTGTTGCTCGATTCCGATTGCCCCATCACCGTTCATGCAACGAAAACCCAAGGACGAATAATCCCTTCAAACAACTTCCCTTTAAAATGTTTGAGAGATGTTTTACAATAGACCTTTTGGAACGGCGCGATAGACATTATTGCACGGGCAATGACATTGCCAAGGAATACGCTGTTCAATTGTTACCGCGAGCGGGATATTCAGTCGGTTAAAGCCCTCAACCTTGCGCCATTCGGAAACAATCGCCCGCTGCGCGCCTTTGTGCATTGTTTCCGAATGGCCCGCGGTTTTCGAGCATTAACCTTTACTGAATGACGTCAATAATGAAAGTGAATGGTGTACGAAGAAAGGTTACAAAGCAATGAACCAACAATTAATAACGTATTAGGATCTGAGGAAGACTACAAGGCATTTGTTAAATAAACTTATTGTTGTGTCACGAATCATATCACGAATCATATCACGAATCATTCTAATACATTTCATATAAATCAGGTAAGAAATAGCCTGAACGACTGGTCTTTGATGTCAGTCATTAAGGGTGAGGAAGCAAAAAATGGAAATGGCGCAGAGGCGTAGCGGCACCGTTCCATTCACTTTATTGGTTTGAAATTCACAATTATTACTTGGTAAGGAAAAACGGATGTTACTTCCTGTTGAGGTCGTCATTGACTGTTTCACCCACTCCATGACCTGCACTTCTTTACAGGCCAGAAACAACCAATGGGGTTAACTTTTACACACTTTAAGGCGTGATTGGTTAACTTTACCTTTGGAGTTTTTAAGTAAGTGTTTTGGAGCCTTATACCTCGTGAATTGAACTGCTGAACTGGTTTAATGCTGAACCTTACGCCACAATAATGTTGAACTTTAGAGCAAATTAAGTTAAACAGTTGGTTATTGGATAACTTGGCTATTGCGCGCCACCAACGTCCGTCTGAACACGGGAGTTGGCCATAGGGGTCGGACGAATATTAAGAGCTTATTCAAATATGATATATGTCATTCGAATATTCGCAAAATAAAATTTCTGTGTGATTTTACATTTATTTTTTAGTCCGAACAATGCTCCCTTCCCTTCCCTCCAAACCAATCTGTATGTATATTAAATTAAACTTATGGTCATAGATATGACGTATGCCTTGAATTACCAAGCCTAAACATAGAAAAAAATTTTGAACGAATATTCGAATATTTTTTTTTACGAATATTCGAATAAGTATTTTCACTATTCGTCCGACCCCAACTTGGCCAAGCACCAACAGCAGGGTTACGAGCGAGTCCTTCTACCTAACCAGTTGGATCAGGATCGCACCCACTCAGTCAGCCAGTCACATGATGTAAAGTGTTAGGCAAGATCCATTGTTCTCGGCGCGTTTAAATACAGCCAACCGAACGATGGATGCTCAATTGGTGTTGGGGGTCGAACTGAAAGGTTAGAACTCTTGAGCTAATCAGGGTCAGAACAAGCTGCAACTTGGTCTGATGCCTAGTATGTAATGCTATGTGCATTATCCCCTAGCTGTAAGGAGTGAATTAGGATTGAGCCTTGCCTTGAAACTAACCGCCTAACTTCCGTAGCAGCCACAGTTATAAGTTATCTACTTTTGAGTTGGAGTCCCTTAAGCTTCGTAGACTAAATAGGCGAATCTTCGCTTTTTTCAATATGGCATGGGGCACTAAACTATGACCCCTGCTATATTTTAAACTTGGCCAAAACATTCGGGCGAGAGGACATTCGTGGAAACTGGTAGCTGCAAAAATTACAGTGAACAATCTGTATTATTTCTTCTCTTGTTGAGTTGTGAATGTGGTGAATGCCTTACGCCCTACAGAGGCTCTTCTATAGTTTATTCGCTGTGGACTTATCGAGTTGTGAATGTTGTGAATGCCTTACGCCCTACGGAGTTCGCTGTGGACTTATCATCGAGTTGTGAATGTGGTGAATGCCTTACGCCCTACGGAGGCTCTTCTACTTAATTCACTGAGGGCTTATCTTATTTTTAGTTATGTTTATTATTACAATCGACATGAGCACGAGACATCACAGGGCTCTTCTCTTTCCGAAAATGCCAGTGGTGACTGAGGCTGAACTCGGAACAGTGACCTCGGGAACACTGAGACGGTGATGCTAACCGTCAAGCCACATTGCCCCATAAATAATATTTATTACTTCATTCGTACTGGGGCGCCTGCACGCGTGCTGTAGTAGTGTAGCAGGTTCTATACAAACAGTACAAATTAGTGTACCAAATTTCAACCGAAGTTCTTTAGTGAAAGCAACATTCCCTCACCAATACCGCTGCTGCCTGTGAAAAGTATTCCAATATGTATGCAGTACACTGGGAAAGCTGTTCAAAGTTTCCGACGGAAAATCATCACCAATGTCATTTTCTTATTTGTTTTGACGTTTTCTCCTTTGCGAAACACTGGATGTAGCAGGAAGAAAGGAAGAAAGGAAGGAGAGATGCATCAATTCACCGGTTTTCTCCGCCCATACACAACACATACTTTGATAAATCTAATTCAGGCAGAAAATACAGTGCACCGGTTATCTCTGCCCATACACATCACATACTTGGATAAGTCTAATTCAGGCCAAAAATACAGTGCACAACACTGAAACGTTACAAACAGATGAATTACTGAAAAACGTAGAGAGGGGAGCGAAAGGGATGAGAACATAGCAGATACAGAGATGGCTACACGTCGGCAAAATACGGTTTTGGCTGACGTTTATTTAGTTCTTTCCTTGAAGTGATCGAACCAAGTGATCTTTCTGCAGCAATAGTGAACCAAGTAACAAACATGGCCGACCGACGAACTTAACCGATTCGGACGGTTTATGTCAATCGGACATGACTCGTCTTGTTGGATCTTAGTGCAAGACGAAAATAGACGTATGATAGAAATATGACGTAAAATAGAACTACATTTTTTTAACCACACGCACGTCATAACAATTCCTATGCAAGAACTAAGTACCCAGTCGTTCAGCAAATCTGAACTAACTGTAACACACTTTTTTTTATTTTGAAATGTGCAATTTGACATAAAATTTATTTAGTTTTACATGTCATGCCGCTACATTTTATGTAAAGTTGGATTTGCTACTGAGGCAAGTTTTTTAACAATTGGAATTTATGTTAACTTCTATTTTTCTCTGTTTAACCCTAAAGCACTTTGGTTTGCTTTTGCATATGACGATCCAATTAAACAACTACCGAAATTTTTATGACGGACGACTAAATTTAATTACAGATCACTCCAAACATATGTTTGGTTTTATGGAGAATATTCTTGCATTTGTTGGTGAAATTCAGCTAATTTCTGAATGTATACCGTGAAAAAATACTTGGAAGTGTTGAAAAGTTGCATCTTATTTGCAAGTGTCAGTCCCCAACTAAAATGAAAATGAACAGAAATGCAAATAAAAATAATCTTAGTAAGGTATTTGTTCGTTTTGAATTTTAATAAGTCACTTGTCGAGCTGCTTGCTGTATAACGAACTGCACTTGAAATGTGAACACAGTTATACCACAGCCACCTACAGTAAAGGCCGGATCAAATCAAAACAAATTAGGCGCATAAAATCAACCATTGACATGGAAGGAAGTGCACGTTTGCTAGGTGCTGCCATCTCTACACCAAGCGGCGAAATTTTAAACTAACCGACCAGGGTTCCAAATTCTGTCAACAGATGACGCCACTTGGCAAACTTGCCGCGTCGTTATTTGATTCGCCGTTTTGCAGAGCATTGTGGGAGGCAAAGATGATACGGCCTTTACTGTAGGTGGCTGTGGTAATACAGACTTCAAACGGTAAAAAAACCTGGCGGCACTCCTTGCTCAAATAGTTCCGTTTTTGGGACCGGAGCGACCTTTTCATTTAAAAAAAATTGACTTCGTGACAAGTGATAAGTTACTTACATCTTTACTAGGTTTGCAACCAGTCGGCAGAACAGTTATTACAGCATCTTGTTTCGGAAGGGTACGGGATTCCAGCTCTTCTAGGGCTAATTCAACGCTTGTCATGCTTTTGCTCATGTTTTTGTCCACGTCTTTGCCATTAGTATCGATTATCTGCTTCTGGTCTCCAGGCGTGATCGCACCAGCCTTAAAACGAAATAATCTGGAAAATATGCAAACTTGCTTTTTAATGAAAGAATGTAAAAAAAAAATTGCTTTTTCTGTAACTTCTGTTTCTGTGTTTTTCTTTTTCCTTTATTTTCGTAGAAACTTTCAGTAAGCTGTTCATTTAAAAACTTTACCTAACCTCCTGGAGTTCTAGTAAGAGGCGGAGCGTAGAGCCCAACGGCGCTGGAGCAATTTTTGGAGGGCAGTAGGGGTGGGGGGGGCGCAGGAAGGCGCCGAAAATTATGGCATCCTCCATGCACAAATTAAGAAGAAAAAATGAATAAACGCTCCTTTGGCAAAGTCTAAATACAAATGTAATTTTTAAATACAGAGAGTTGATTTTGTCTGTTGCCTGTCTGCCTCACTTCTTCTGAACAGACCAGACCATTACAAACTTGGTGCTGGTTTGATTTTTTATTGTGTCGTTGTGTAGATTGAGTGACGGATGATTTATTCTTAACGTTTTCAATGTGTTGGCTAAATAATATTTAGGTGGCACCGTGGAGGGGTCACTTTTGGGAAGACTTGGGAAGGAGATTTCCATCGACGATGAAGGTGGGCGCAAATTGTGAGCTAACGTCCCCGAGAGTTCAAACGTCTTGAACAAATTTCTTGGTGGGGTGTCTACGGAAACAGTTTTATCGAAAATTGGGTCTCCGTCCGAAATACCACAGACGGTAGTATGAAATGAAGAGATTGAGGGATAAAAACAAAGAAATAGCCAAATAAAAAAGTTATTTTCATTTCGAAAAAAAAAAATTTTAAAAAATTTTTTACACCCCCCCCCCCCCCCCACACACCTTAATATTTTGCCTTTGTCGTGCCCCTGGGAGTGCCGCAACATGCTTTTTTCCGAGTAGGGTTGCAAGGGCAAAATGTTGGGACCATGCCTCCAACAATTTCAGGGACAAAGCGGCTCCCTATAACCCTGAGCAAACAACGGTGAATTTTGTCCCTCTTGGACCTCCTGACTCGTGAATATTTAGCCCCCTGTTCGAGTGCTTTGCACCATCATACGTTGAAGCATTAGCCCTGAACTGAACCCGAAACCTCCGATCGTCATTGACAGTTTTGGAAGATTGTTTAAAGAATTGTTCCATCCTAACGTACAGATTTTAGAACCGTCACTTTTAAAAACTTTGTTTCTTGTTACCTGACAGTGAAAACTATAGAGGTGTGAAGGTGATTAAGAATTTATACACCTCACACAAATACCAAATACCCTTTACGTTTTTTATTTTTATTTTAGGCCTCTGAAGGAGTAAACAATCAATCGTTGGATAAATGGTAAATGCAGTAGGTGCGTCAATATTAACAACTGGCCTTGTTAAGACATCTCAGATACACTAATCTGAGAAAGAAAGAAAGGACATCTTTTACTAGTCGGAAAGTCCTGTGGTCCAGTTCACCGTTCCAGTGCACCAAACGTTAAGGGCCCCCGCGAACACAGTGGTCAGGTCGCTGCGGCCAACGAAAATGCTTTATGGTATATGTAGAAACGCGCACCTGGCCGCCGTTGCCAGACAGTCACGGTGGCCACTGGGGTCCCAGGCGGCGTGCAGGCGACCATACTTGCTCCGTGTTCATTTTTCACCACGTGATCCAGTATTATCACTGAAAACGGATGTAGCCGCACGGCACGTTGCTGTATTTTTTGGCTGCAACGACCACTGGCTGCACGACCTGGCCGCCCAGTGCGCGGGGGGCCTTACTTAGGTATTGTAGTGTTTTGTTTGTTTCTAGATTTTCTTCCCCAATAGTTTTCTGTCGTAGTGGATCTTTATTGCTATTAATGCCTTGAAAACCAGCACGAAATATGTGGGAGTCGTTTTTTTCTATGTTCCAAAAGGGCATATAGTATAGAGACGCGATTCCATCTCGCGTCCTCTTGGCTTAGAGGGCCATGTGCTGTCCACTGAGTCTCTTTTCACTGAGTCTTAAGCAAGGGAAAGCAGCCAATCATTTTTAGAACGACAAGAACACACAGTTAGAACGAAACGACATATTGAACAATGCCAAGATACAAACTAAAAAAAAAATAATATGAACCAGCACACCATATTAGGGATGCACCGAATACAAAATTTGCCGAATACCGAATATACAACTGAATACTCAAGTTGCCGAATACCGAATATATAACCGAATACTCAACTTGCCGAATACCGAATATACAACCGAATAGCTAAGTTACCGAATACCGAATATACAACCGAATAGTTAAACTGCCGAATACCGAATTATTCGGTGCTGTGCCGAATAATGGCCGAATAGGCCGAATATCGAATTATTCGGTGCTGTGCCGAATAATGGCCGAATAGGCCGAATACCGAATTATTCGGTACTGTGCCGAATAATGGCCGAATAGGCCGAATACCGAATTATTCGGTGCTGTGCCGAATAATGGCCGAATACCGAATTATTCGGCTGAATACTTGACTGAATACCTGTAATTTAAACATATTTGATCATTTTTTCCTTCTTTTAGAAATGTCAGAAGACAATTCCTCACAAACCAAAAAGTAAATGCTTCGCTAAACGTTCTTACATTCACACAATTACATAAATTTATACTAAAAAATATTCGGCCGAATACCAACAAATCTTAACACTATTCGGCCGAATACCGAATATTACTATTCGGCCAAAACCAGTATTCGGCCGAATACCGAATATCACTATTCGGCCAAAATCAGCATTCGGCCGAATACCGAATAATTACCGAATATTCGGTGCATCCCTACACCATATTTCTGCACATTTACAAGCAGTGATTGTTTGTTTTCCCCCTGAATCTCTGAATGCTTGAATGGGTGCTTATGTCTATTACATTATATTTACGTGTTGTACGTACTGATTTTTGATCCAAGCTGTTGATCCAGCAAGGCGATTAGCAATTACGCAAAACTCGCCCACTTCACTGTCACGTCTGCTGGAAACATGCCAATCTTTCGCCATGACGTATACAATAACGAAAAACATAAGAAAGATCTGGAAAAAAAATAAAGAACTGTTATGCCAGTCAAGTGTGGTTTTTTTTTTCTTATTGCAGTTTGCTAATGAATAGAGCAAAAATGAAAGCCTGAAATAAACGCACGGCTTTATCTAAGGTTTGTTATCTCTTGTGATGTTTATTTCCCTGCAGTGCTAATCTTTTCAGCACTGCAGGGAAAAGAGCCTGCAGGAGTTAGTAATAACTATGTAAGGGTGCTGAATCTTTCTGAAGAAAAGCAACGAACGGAATTCCGAGCTTGTCTAGTCTACAAAAATTTCGACCTTTTTTTGTCGACCTTTCTTTCTTATCGTAAAGTTTGTGTGGTCGAAATTGCATACCGAAACGTATATGTAGTTTATACAAACTTCACACCATTAAAAATTTTCTTTGACTAGGTAGCCTAACACAAGATTAGAAAACAAAAATCGTTTGATGCTTAACTGATCCGAAGTCAAAACAGCAAAGGAACACAAATACATTTACCTGCAATTTCCTGCAGTTTCGGATACTACAGCTGTACTGTTTAGTCCACGTGAAACCTTACTGCTGTATTCAAATGTTTTTACCATTTTTAATTTTGCACGTACGTGAGATCAGCTAATGATTGGTGCATTCTACTTGGCTAAACGACATCGCTGGAAAAATGTTTAAAAACTAATCGTGTTAGTGTGCTTAGCGCAGTTCTACAGGTAAATCAAGGATCGTGCGGGTCCTTGGAAACCTAGAAATCTCCTGGAAAATAATAATGATATTCCATGCCTGGAAAAGTGCTTGAAAAACTTGAAAAATGATATATGCATCATCAGTAGGGTGGTGAACAGAAAGTAGACGAAATGGCTAAACAATGTGAAAATATTTAGCCAAGAAAGTAGTCGAGTGTGCAGCCTTACATATTTCTTCATTTGTTTGGGCATGAAAAGTTTTGATATTTGGGTTCTGGTTATAATTGTATTTACATGGATAATGGGTGGATACAGTAGTAAGGTTTCACGTGGACTAATCAGAACAGCAATACTGCAGTATCTGAAACTTTACTGGAAAATTTATTTGTGTTCCTTTGCTGTTTTGACTTTGGATCAGTTAAACCTTACCTTAAACATCAAATGATTTTGTTTTTGTTTTCTAATTCTTGCCATTTTGGCGTAATGTAGCTTAGATTAGCTTGTTTTAATGTTTTCTATCTTTAGCAATTACGGTTTGCACAAACCAACATAGCAAGAAACCCTTTAATTCTCAGTCTACTTCTTGGAGCTAGCGTTTGCTGATTGGCATTGTTGCATAATAACAATGTAAAACAATCAATCTGGTCGTTTCGATCTCCTGAACCCCTTGACTAATTAGAAAAGGCCTTACGAAAAGGGCACATCTACAGGGCAAATACCTGTAAAATGAGCTAAAAACCAGCTTTATAGGACAAACAGTTTGATTTGTCCTGAGCGTAGTAGAAACGTGTCGTACAACAACAAGAAGCTAAAAATGAAAATCACGATTCCAGCTCAAGTCCAGCTCTCCGATGTGAAAAATTGGAAATTAATAAAAAGTTGGTACACATGTTCACCAAGTCCAACAAAGCTATATATACTAAATTTGAGTGAAAAATATTAAAAGGCAGCAGAGAAATTAAGCATCGAAATTTGGGCTTTAACATGGGAGGTCGAGGTCAAACTTCTGTGAGCTAAGAAATTCCGACTACCCCGAATTGACCGTCATAGCACACCTATTTAGTGTCAGCGGCCTATCTTGAGTTCGCCGCGGAATGAACACAGATAATCGATTGTACGTTTTTGGTAGCAGAGTGCCTTGTTGATATCCAAGACGGTTACAAGAACAATGCCGGCCATCGACTAAAGTCGTCCCTACCAGGAAGACGGAGCCGCTCATGAAATACTTACAGGACTCAAGATACGCCGTGCACACATTAATTTGCTTTGCTGTGTGGTCTCGTGGAATTTATGTTATTCTTTTTACTTTTCGCGTTTTCTTTTATTGTTATGTTGGCAGAACCCGTGGCCATTATTTTTTTTTTTAATTAACTAATCGCAAATAAGGTTAATATAGCGACTGTCGCAAAATTTTCTTTGGAAATTGTTGTCAAACCATGGATTCTCCTCTCCGACGAGATTGCACGTGCTCCACATTTTTGGCAACTCTAAGCGCGTCGCTGTCAACTTTTACTGTACTGTTGTACTGTTCTTAATTAGATTTAAAGTAGATCCATTGCACTGAGTTGCCTGTTTCTGTTGATTGTTCCCTTGTTTGTTCAGAAAACAAATTTCTTTTTTTTTTTTATATTTTTTCTTTAAAATTTTTACGATTTGTACTTCTTTCTAAACGTTGGATGCGAGTGCCCAACGGCCACTTTTGGTAAGAAAAACGAGGGTTCCTTGCAGGTCTAATGCAGGTGGTAAGACAGTCGTGCCCCGTTACTTCCTCTCCCTTCACCTCTCTGAATGTATCCGCACTTCCTTTTAATTTTTACAAAGTCACTGATGTTTAGCAGATTTTTTTCATTTTTATTTTAGCGTAGGTTGGATGTTAGTGGCCACTCCGGTCTATTCCAGTCCTTATGCATACATTAAAAACTTTATAATTAATAAGAATATTGTAAAATTCAAAGCTCAATTTTGTTCTTGCTTTTGCCTAACTATTTGCCATTGATATTGATAAGGCATCATCAATAACTTTATAACTTTATAATTAATAATAATATTGTAAAAATTCAAAGGTCAATTTTGTTCTTGCTTTTGCTTAAATATTTACCATTGATATTGATAAGGTATCTCAACCAAGTTTCCACCAGTAATATTAAAACTGGGGTCAAGGTGGCCTGATGGTTAGCATGACCGTCTCGTGTGCCAGAGGTCCCGGGTTCGAGCCCGGCGCTCCTTCTGGCGCTATGGCTAACGCTGGGTACGCGTCAAACAACAACAGTGATACTAAACAAATATATTTGTCTTTGCTGCTGGGGAAAATTACACAGCAACCCAAATATAAAGATATTATCCTGCAGGGATGGGTTTTTTTCTTCTCGTAACTCATTGTTACACTGAATTTTTTCAGTAATTGTACGATGCTGCTGTTCGTAGTGCTAAGCAGTAATGTAGGGACTTGCAATTAAGTTAAGCGGCCAATTTTGTACGTATGTGATACGATTTCAGTTCTCTTTTTACGGGGTTTGTATTTAATGTTAAATTTATTTTGTATCTAATGTTAATTTTCCACATGTTTGTAATTGGACCTTTTCAAATATCTCTTTACCAATGAACTGTTGGAATTCTCCCTTGCGAGGTAGGGAAACCAGCACCGCCCTGTCGCGTAAAGTCGAAGCTGTAATATCTCTGACTCCTGCAAGGGGCGGATTTGTGGCCTTTCCATACAGTTTGCATCACAAACCTGGGCAGACCCGGACTGGCAGCCCTGCGGCCCAAGTGCCACGACGTCCGAATACAATTCGGCGGGGATGGGGAGATGATTATGCAAACTCATAATGGACTGGTCAATATTTATCGCCGGGGAGGGGGACGGAGGAAATGAAAATGTTACCACCAAATTTTCTCCCCCCCCCCCCCCTTCAAAACCCAGATAAAATTTTGACCTCGCCACTCAAGGTCCATAAATAATGTGTCCCCCTCCCCCGCAAAAAAAAAAAAAAAACACTTTTCAGATGCCTATTGAAAAGTTACCACTAGTAGTTAGGAGAAAGTGCCTCGTTTTTAATGATAGGACAAGATTGAGTTAAAAATGTTCTATAAAACGCCGATGTTCCTTACACTCCTCTTACATCGAGTTTGCATATGAAATTATCAGGGAAGAAACCACATTTTAAGACAACTTGGAAATTGCAACAGAAAAAAATCATCACCAACACAAATTTGCTTGTAACTATAAAATCTAAAAAGGCCCCCTTACGAATCTATGGGATCTAGGAGGGCCCATGTGCTATTGGCACCATGGCCAGCCCGGGCCTGAACGTGGGTTGTTAAAACGGGCCCGGGCCTGGTCGTGGCTGAGCGGTGAGAGAGCTCAGCCTGGTTGCTGGAGGTTTGCGGATCTGGTCGAAACCCTGGAAAGGGGACCTTGGCAAAGTCCCCGCCAGGACTGCCGGCCAGGGTAGTGTGAGAGGCTACCATACTCCTTCAGCGGCTACGGGAACTATTCTGGCCAATCTTTCGGCCCCTACGATGATCGGAGGTTTCCCAGATCGAATCCCCGGGTTGGCACCTCCCTTTACCTGTCAATTTCTTTTTCTCTAAAAGTCTGGTAATGTTCAAAATTGAGCCGGTTCAGCCATACAAGCATTAGGTTGCTTCGGCCGACTTAGGGCTCAAAGAAATTAATTAAAAATAAAAAACAAAACAAAAACTCGTGGTTGTGGCGCAAACTGTGTGGGAACGTCTGAAATGCACTTCAGTAACCCGAGTAT
>JAHWFP010214611.1:28516-53649 GCA_023313725.1 Lithobius niger | reverse complement strand
GTTTCTTCCGAGCCATCCGGTGCAAGATCCACCATGGGACTAAGAACTTCGATCCTCTGCTCCACTCTGGATGAAAATAAAGACCCTCCTTCAACAGGAAGCCATCCACATTGTGCCACCTCCGTTCACCCAGGGATTCTACAGCAACATTTTTCTTTGCAAAAAGAAGTCAGGAGGAACTCGCCTGATCTTCAACCTCAAGCGTCTCAATCGTTTTATCCACAACCCACATTTTCAGATGGAAACAGTATCCTCCGTCCGCGATTCCCTCCAACTCAACGATTGGACAGTTTCTCTCGACCTAGCCGATGCCTACCTTCACATTCCGCTTCATGCCTTTATCCGCCACCTCTTCCGTTTCTTACTAGACGGCACCGTTTTCGAATACCTCTGCCTTCCGTTTCGCCTAAATGCAGCTCCACAAATTTTACCATGGTCTTACGACCTGTTCTAGCCTCCCTCCACCAACAAGGCATTCGCATTCACGCCTTCTTCGACGATTGCCTCCTTTCGCATCCTCACCCAGAAATCTTGACCGACAATTTAACCACCGCCATGTTTCTTTTTCATCACCTGGGACTCGACCTGAATTTCCCAAAATCACGGCTTCGTCCAGCTCAAACCTTCGTCTTTCTGGGGGTGTTTTTCAACCTCCGTGCGGCTTCTGTCATGCCATCTCCAGAACGCATAACGTCCCACCTCCACGCTACTCGAGAGTTCTTGCGCCAGCCTCTCCACACATTCAAAGACCTTGCTTCCATCATGGGAACTATCGACTCCTATGCAGACCTCGTTCCCTACGGAAGATGGATGGCATGACCGCTACACCATTATCGCTCTTCCCTCTGAGGCGACCCTCTCTGCACTCAACCTTCCGCCTCGACAACGGGGCTCGTCCTTCCCTTCCGACACAACACCCTTCTATGGTGGATAGATGTTTTGAATCTCACTGCTACGGTTCCTCTCCACGAGCCTCCGCCTCACCTCCACCTTTTCACAGATGCCTCCCAGACAGGCTGGGGAGCACACATCGACAACCTCACAACTTCCGGATATTGGACGACGAACACAACGGACCACATCAACCACTTAGAATTGCAGGCAGTCCACCTCGGCCTTCAACACTTCCGCCATTACGTAACAGGCCAAGTGGTGCAGGTTCACATAGACAGGTTCACAACTGTAGCCTACCTCCGCAAGGGAGGTGGGACTCGCTCCCTCACCCTGCATCAGATCACTTCTCAAATCTTCCAATTCTGTATCCTCCATCACGTTTGCCTTCTACTCTCCACATCCCAGGATCGGTGAATGTTGTAGCGGATTCCCTATCTCGCCGCAAACCACCCGCCGGCGAATGGACTCTGCACTCGACGATCTGCCACACTCTCTTCCGCCTCTGGCAACGCCCGTCTGTAGATCTCTTCGCCACAAGATTCAAAAACAGACTTCCCCTGTTCGTTAGTCCCCTTTCGGACCCCCGAACATGGGTAGTGGATGCTCTGACCCTCGATTGGAATCAACTTGACGCATACGTTTTTCCCTCTCTGCGCCTCCTTCAGCTTGTCCTCCACAATATCGCCAATTGCTGCGGACGTTTTCTCCTAATCGCACCGAACTGGCCTGCCCGCGGCATGGTTTCCGCTGCTTCTCAGCCTCCTCATCGACTCACCTCGCCAACTACTGAACCAAACAGACCTCCTCTCCCAGAACGAAGGGAGGATCGTCCACCCGAACCTCCAGGTCCTATGCCTTCACGGGTGGCTACTATCGTCCGACTCCTCCGCTCAACAGGCATGCTTGAAGACGAGGCCTCCCGCATCGCTTCGCGGGCTGTCCGCTCCTCTACCAATAAGATATACGACAGCCACTGGAAACGATGGTTTCATTGGTGCTTCTCAGAACAAATTAATCCAATCTGTTCCCCCCCCCCTCCTTTACACGACCTCCTCCGCTTTTTGACCTTCCTTTTCAAAAGCGGGTTACGAGGCTCTACAATATTTAGTCTACCGCTCCGCTTTGAATGCTGTCTTCAAGGCAGCTGGGAATACTACCCTCCTTACCGACTATAGGATTTCATCTCTAATTCACTCCTTCCACCTGGATCGACTACGCATTAGCAAACAGTTTCCAGACTGTGTCCAGTCAATCGTCCTCACGGCCCCGCCATATGAACCTATGGCTTCCTCACGTCTCAGCCATCTTACACGGAAGACCGTAGTTCTGGTAGCTTTGGCTGCCTGCCTTCGTTCCAGTGAACTACAGGCATTATCAGCAACCGAAAAAGTGTTGCAGGGCAGTCGGGGGTTGTTTAAAAAAAAATTTGCAGAATTTTTTCCTCCAGGACTGCACAGGTGTTACGCTCACCCCATGATCGTCGTTCCGTGCGAAAACTCAGAAACCCACTGAACTCACTCATCCCTTTATCATCCCTTCGCTCTTCAATATTCTTGGTGACGAAGAATGCGCCTTATGCCCAGTACGAGCCATCCGCTACGTAAAGGCATCCAAGCCCGTCCGCCGAGGGCGTTCCCAATTCTTCCTTCCTTTCAACAACAGGGTAGGAGTTACATCCACTAGGATGATCGCAACTGGCTCAAGAGCGTCATCGTGCTAGCTTACGAAGCCCTCGACATCAACTGCGCTACGGCAGGCATCCGGGTTATGGCCCATGAACTACGGGCGATATCCACTTCCTGGGCCCACTACAGCAACATTCCTATCTCCGAAATTATGGAAGCTGCCTCCTGGAGACATCCCACTGTCTTCGCATCCCATTACCTCCGAGACATGTCTCATCAAGCGGAGAGTTTATACCGCATCGGGTCATTTATTGCTGCCCGTCGCATGCTCTAACCCCTTAACACACATTGCCATTCTGTGAAGGAAACAGGTCGCTACCTGAGGGGACTCTTGTCAAATGGCGCCCACCGCCTTGACAAAGTTTATGGGAATGCTATTAAATAAGGTAATGGATATTTTCAAGGCAACTAGAAACTCCAAAATACCAGTATTAACTGGTTGATTTTGGTTTTATTGCCTGTTGAAAATATAAATTACCATGCTTCCCGCCCTCCTCTCCTCTATTCGCCATTTGGGCATGATAGAGGTGTCGAAAAGGTGAGCTGTACCGCTCTGCTTCGGGTTATATATGGTGGAGGCTGCGCAGTTTGGAAGGACTCTTGTTTTTTCTCTAGATTGAACAGCATTGAGAAGGAGAATGCTATTAAATAAGGTAATGTATATTTTCAACAGGCAATAGAAACCAAAATCAACCAGGTAATACTGGTATTTGGAGTTTTTCTTTGCAAACGGGACTTTGAATCGAGGGTGCGTCAGGAGTTTTAGAAACGGTTTTGAAGTGACGATAAATTCGAAAAGTAAGACCGTTTAATGACGGCATCAAAATCTAGCAAGAAATAATAGCATGATAACCAAAGATGACTTCCATGTTGCAAGAGTCGAGACAGTTTTGTTCATAAAATGAAAAAAATAAATAAAGCTTTTTTTATGTTAGTTTCGTTCCTTTTTTTTTTGCTTTCGGTCCTTGTTATACTGTGCGTGATACAATACGGAACGAAAGCAATTTAAAGTGGCACTATCACCGATTGAAAGCAGACGAAATCTGACAACATCTAGCGCTATGTAGTGCCATCTAGCTCTTGCTTGCACCAAACGAAGGAATGCATAACGGCATTTCTTTTAACGAGAGAAACAAGCCACGACATCCTTAATTATTGAGTAACAATTTGGTTCGTGTTCATGCACCTGGGAGCAAGCTATAAAGGTTAACAATATCATTGCCGCTAGTTGGTGCCACGATATTTTCATTTGCATTTCAATCGGTGATAGTGCCACTTTATAAGGGAACGAAAGAAAAAAAAAGGAACGAAACCAACGTAAAAAAAGCTGTAAATAAAAGACCTGTTTTGATTTGATTTGATTTTTTTTCAATGCAACCAAAATTCAATAATTTTAATCTAAAATAAATGCATAGACTACATGCTGGTTTCACAAATACTGCAAAATTTTGGAAGTTATTTTTCGAAATGAAGCAGTAGGCTAATCAATGAGAAATCCTTCAACTAGAAGATTTCAAACAAATCTACAGAATTTTGCAACATTGCAAAAACAGTTCTGTATCCTACATGCAATTATACTATACTGGTACTCATAATAGCGTAAGACGTCTTAAGTGTTTAATGTAAGAAAATAATGTGAAACAAAGCGAAAAATTAACAACATAGCTGCAACTTATGAGGGGGGAAAATAAACACCTTTATACTCACAACAATAATATCAACACCAAAAAGTCTGTAAATCTCAGGCGAATTTTCTGTGGCTAATTTTCTGCATCTTCATCAGGCCAAGCCCAGAGTTCTGTTCACAACAGCAACTACAAACGTCAACGGAACAAACAAATTTGAATTTGGCGATTTTTCAGTGGAACTTGGCTCCTAAACAGCAGCACAAGCTGTTGGAGGTAGTGCCTTCTTCCTGTGGTGTTGTAAGGAATGGTTTCCACTGGATTTCGAGTTGGTGTATCAAGTCTGGGGTGGCAAACTGCATAATTTTTGGGTATGCAGGTGCTTGCTCATTTAGCAGAGGGATTTTGTTTTCTTTGCAGTGTAAAATAGAAAGGGATTCCAGTGCTCGCAGATGATCTTCTTTTCCAGAGTTGGAATACAGAAGCACTTTCGTGCTTTCCCAATCTATGTTGTGTTGGGTCTTAACACTGTGTGCTGCAATGGCGCTCTTCTTTAGGTCTGCGTTGGCTGTTGCTTGCATATGCTCCGAGATTCGTTTACAAACTATTGCGTTTTGTTTCCCCCACGTACCCCGTGGGCAGTCTTTACAGGGGACCCAGTAGACGGCCGACGTGGTGGTAGGTCGCTGCACTGGGTCATTAGCTGCTGCTTGTTTTGTTGTAATGGAAGCAGGTTGGGGTACTAGGTCTGGCACATTTCTCTTTGATTGCGTATTGTAGCAATGAACCGTGTCAAGGTCTGGTTGCAGAGACATCATGGTTGTTGTTGCAGCAGCAGCCTCAGCACTTAAGGTGTTTGAGGTTCTCCTGGGTATCCACTATTTTGCCCTTTTTGGCACATTTTCTTTTTAGTCAGAATCTTCTTGATGTTGGGAGGATTCTTGAACCAGCATTCAATATCAAGCTTGCCCAGGGCCGCTCTGGCCAGTTCTCCACGCTTGGGAATGTACGTCACAATTTCGTGTGGTCTGTCAACTTTGGGTAGTTTGGTCTTTACTTCAAGGGGTTCTTTCTGTGAGCATAATGCTTACAACTACGCTGGGCACCATTCTATTGTCGTAGGACATGTATTTTAATAGCTCGACCACGAGGGAACGGCGTGTTCCTACCCAGCGCGGATAGCATAATCATCATTTTGGATCGAAAGTCCTAATGTTAAATATTAAATGCTATCCTACAGAGGACGTGTAAAATGTAACGTGGATCGAATTAAGGCGTATGTTTTCAGCAGACACAGATCGTTTTATTACAGTGAGGCGTCGAGTCAGTTTACATAATTAGTGGCGTAACAACTCATATGGGATTGCTCACTAGCACGAATGGCATAATTATCGTGATTAATTATTCAACATGATACTGCCTCATCTCACCCTAACTAAGTGTAAATGCAATCATTGGTTACATTGATTAGGTTACTTAACTGTGAATCCATGTTGTGGGATTGCAATTGCCGAAAACATCGGCTACGGCTCGGCGTACAAAGCAGAAGCCACTTCGCCCGAAAGATGCCAAAAGATGGATGCCGCTCTCAAACAGAACGGGGAAACAACAATGATAAAGGGCCAACACACGTGCGGCAACAGAGCAAAACACTTCAGGGACACAACGTACAATATACGGCGTTCCCACAGCAAGGCTCCGTATACTACGGGCTAATAAATATTACAGAGAGGGGAGTGGAAACTTCAGTCTAGAGGCGGTTTACACCACCACAGCTCCCCCTCATTTGCACTTCCCTCTCGTCCCTTCCTATAACAAGTAGGCTTACGCAGAGGGTTACTAACTTAAACATCAACACCCTCACAGGTACAGTGTTGTACCGACCTACGGCCTCTCTAAGTACCCAACCTTTCACAAAACCACCAAAACATTGGTGCAAACACACCTCACATATTACACTTGTAAAACATATTTGTGCCGCTAACAAAAATGGGGTTAGTTGTGTTAGTTGACAGAAAAACCACTAGGGTGGTAAAAATCGTTAAAGAGAGAGTTAGTCAGTTACTGTACATAATCATGAACAGGCATTTCACACAAAGAGACAACTCAACCTTCACTTGGAGTTTCCTCGGCTGCCTAGGCAACTGCAATTCGGGGAAGGATTGCCCCACCCTCCGGCGGAAGTCCCGCGCACCTACGGAAAAAACGTAGGCTTCTCTCTGCTGTGCTTCTACTGGGAGACTCCGGAGTAATTCTGTTGCCAGTTGAGGATCCGATAACAGCAAGGCTACTCGCACTCGGCAGGACTGCGCCCAAAGGTGGATGATTAGGTCCCCCGGTCCCCAACGACCCTGCTTCAAGGGCCACCACCACCGCGGGAACATTTCGGTAGGTTCCCCTATTGGCTTGGCACTGCCTCCCCACAGCGGTTACATCATCGTCCTCATCGCTACTGTCATCAGTCGATTCCCCAGGTCGATCCCTTCCTGCACGAGAAGCCACATGACTCACAAAATCCTACTGAGGCATAATACACGGACTGTCCGGCCTCAACAAGGTTGACCCATTAATGTCCTCATAAA
The DNA here is from genome assembly GCA_023313725.1 of Lithobius niger. Classification (NCBI taxonomy): domain Eukaryota; kingdom Metazoa; phylum Arthropoda; class Chilopoda; order Lithobiomorpha; family Lithobiidae; genus Lithobius; species Lithobius niger. The sequence continues at coordinate 46,863 of JAHWFP010214611.1, read as the reverse complement.
AATCAACATTCGTGCCGAACACGAACTGTCCAGACTGAGGGTGATACAACTTATAAGCCCTGCGGCGATAATCGTACCCCATATTAATGTGCGGAATCGCTGTCACATCATACACACCACGCCTACACTTATACAAATGAAGGTAGGTGAGGCACCCAAAGCGCTTCTGCTTAAATATATGCGGTACGTTCCCCGTCCATTTGCTCATTGTCGTATCGCCGTCTCCGTGGACAGAACCGCTTAAACAATTGTGTGCAACTACACCCACCAAGGCAGCATGTGGCCAAAAACAAGCCGGCAACTCGGCATCATGTAGCAACGACCTCGCCATTGTCTTGATACTGCCATGCGATCTCTCGGCTAGTCCGTTCTGACAAGGTGTCATTACCATCGTCTTAAGATGGACTATTCCCTTTTCCCTAAGGAACGCTTCGAATTGGGCACTGCAGAACTCCCCGGCATTGTCTGAGCAAAAACGGACTACGGGAAACCCCGTTTCATTCTCGAGTATAAGTTGACGTAATGCCGCAAAAGCTTCCCCTTTCTCACGAAGAGGGATAGAAAGATACCTCCTCGAATAAATATCAACAATGTACCTGTACCCTTCCACGCTAACCACATTACTTGGCCCAGTAATGTCTACATTAATCTGTTCAAGAGGTCTGCGGGCGTATGCACCCCTAATACGTGGGTGTGGCTTCGCCCGAGTTTTCGTCTCGGCACAAACACGACAAAAAGGGCTAGCCCGACCGACAAGTCTAGGCCCTATCACCGCCCCAATGCGGTAACTTCGCCCTATCATATCATGGTAAAGATGCCCCAGGCGGCGATGCATCATATCGTAAGTACATACAGTAGCTGATGCCAAAGTGACGGCGTCCCGCCCGGCCGGGAAGGCAAACTCACCGGATGACTCGTAGGTGTTGCGATTCTTTTCGAACACCTTTAGGACACACACGCTTTAGGATATTGACGCTTTAGGACACACGCTTTAGGATATTGACACCTCTTGACGAAGACTCGCCCGGGACTATTACAGACCAAATATCCTGAATCTTGCAGAGCCGCAAGGGAAACGTAATTGGAACGAGCATTAGGAATATAAATGGCGTCCTGGAGATGGAGGGGCCGGGAAAACCTTTCCCCCTTCGCGTTCCTCCCAAACACAACTTGCCTCCGAATGGCAAGCTGTGGTGGTGTAAACCCGCACTAGACTAAAGTTTCCACTCCCCTCTCTGTAATATTTATTAGCCTGTAGTATACGGAGCTTTGCTGTGGGAACGCCGTATATTGTTGTGTCTGTGAAGTGTTTTGCTCTGTTGCCGCATGTGTGTTGGCCCTTTATCATTGTTGTTTCCCCGTTCTGTTTGAGAGCGGCACCCATCTTTTGGCATCTTTTGGGGCGAAGCGGCTTCTGCTTTGTACGCCGAGCCGTAGCCGATGTTTTTCGGCAATTGTAATCCCACAACATGGATTCGCAGTTAAGTAACCTAATCAATGTTACCAATGATTGCATTTAAACTTAGTTAGGGCGAGATGAGGCGAGTATCACGTTGAATAATTAATCACGACAATTATGCCATTAGCACTAGTGAGCAATCCCCGTATGCGTTGTTACGCCACTCATTATGTAAACTGACTCGACGCCTCACTGTAATAAAACGATCTGTGTCCGCTGAAAACGTACTCCTTAATTCGATCCATGTTACATTTTACACATCCTCTGTAGGATAGCATTTAATATTTAACATTAGGACTTTCTATCCAAAATGATGATTATGCTATCCGCGCTGGGTAGGAACACGCCGTTCCCTCGTGGTCGAGCTATTAAAATACATGTCCTACGACAATAGAATGGTGCCCAGCGTAGTTCGTAAGCATTATGCTCACAGTTTGGTAGCAGAGTTGGTAGCGGTGTTTGGCAGCACAGTTTCGTGTTATAGTGGAAGGGCTTTAATAGGAATTGTTTCGCCAGTTTCGTGGTCGAGTCACAGAGTCAGTTGCGTGTTCTCAGACTAAAATGCCACGAACCGCCGTAATGAACTTGGTTTTTCCCCCTCCGTTATATCCGCTTTGCCCTAAATAAAAGCGAAAGTAAACCTAAAAATCAAAATAGTCCGAACTTTATTCTATCTTCCAAAATGGCGGCGTTCGAATCCGTAAGAAACCAAACGAAGTCTTGAGTCATTACAACGCCTTATACATACAACGTTATGAGGGGGAAACAATCTGATCTGACGTTTAACTAACCGAACTCTGAAATTACGCTAATCACGCCGTTGTCGAGCTATTATCATACATGTCCTACGACAATAGAATGGTGCCCAGTGTAGTTCGTAAGCATTATGCTCACACTTTCCACTGTAATGTTCTCTTGATGGCGAGATTGATCTTCTTGGCGGGGTATCCTAGTTTGAGGTATTTCGTCTTAGCTTTCTCGAAGTAGTAGTCTCCATTGTCGCCTGACATCAGCCGGCTTCGAATGCGGAACATTTTTCCCTGGAGAATGGCTAGCAGCTGGGATTTCGGATGGCCAGAGCAGAAGTCTATACCACGTCGGTCTGGGTCGGTATTTTCCCAAAAACCAAAGTAAAATGGCAGTGATGTCGATCTATAAGAAAACATTATATTTTGTTTATTTTGTTTTTGTGTGTGAATTACCTGGTATCCGGTACCGCCCCGGATCCGGAACCTAGATTCTTCCTGAACCGATCTGGCACTGACATCAAATTATCCAGAACTGACCCGGATCTGGCAAAACGGTATCCGGTCGATCCCTACTCTTTTGCACCACCTAGGACTAGGCATCAACTTTCCGAAATCACGTCTACAACCAGCTCAGTCCTTCGCGTTCCTCGGGTATTCTTCGATCTCACTCGACCATCGGTCATACCTTCCCCGAAAAGGATCGAGAATCATCTCTCTGCTACACGCTCCTTTCTCCAAATGCCCCTACATACCTTTCGGGATCTAGCTTCTGTCATCGGAATCATCGATTCATTCACGGACCTAGTCCATGCGTCAGGTGGATGACCCGTCCTCTTCACCATTTCCGACTAGCGGAATGGGGCGATCCGCAACAAGCCCTACACGTAACGCCACGTCCCGTCAACCGTTCCTTCCCTTTCTTGCTACACGAACCGCTTTCCCAACTCCATTTCTTCACAGATGCCTCGATGACAGGGTGGGGAGTAGGGTGGAGTGAAAAAACATTTTTTTTTTAAATTAATTTGGGCTGGGTGTGGAAAAGTTGCCTTTTGGTACAACTTAAGCTGTGTTGAAAGCATTTTGCCCTAGGTTAATATTTACGTCTGCCCCAAGCCACTTGAAAAAATTGGTTTTCGTCCATTTGGCGATATTCGGCGTAAAAATTTATAATTTCTAAAAATCACAAATTAATTTCGGCTGAGTATGGAAAAGTTGCCTTTTGGTACAAAGTAAGCTGTGTTAAAGCATTTTGCCGTAGGTTAATATTTAGGTCTGCCCCAATCCTCTTGAAATCTCGGTTTTCGTCCATTTTGCGATATTCGGCAAACATTTTTAAACTTCTTATAATTACAAATTAATTTTTGCTGGGCACGGAAAAGTTTCCTTTTGGTAAAAGGTAAACTGTGGTAAAAGCATTTTGTTGTAGGTTAATATTTATGTTCGTCCCAAGCCAGCTGAAAAAGTGGTTTTTTCTGACTTTACGGAATTGTGTATTCAATTCAAATTACGTTTCCTAAGTCATAATTTTGTTCAAAATTACCTTTGTTTGATTTATTTTGTTTGAAATAAATTATTTAATTTGTCTCTTTTATTTCAGATTAGAAAATAATTTGAATGGCTGCCGTTTCTTGATGTAAGCAGCCAAAGCCACGGCTGCGTACCAGTTGCCTGATTTTTGGAAACCCTTTGGATTTACCACAGACCGTTCTTCCCATACATGCTGGGGTGATGAAATGTTACTTGTTCATTAAAGAAGAAATAACATATATGAAGAGAACCCAGCAGTCGTTGAAGTTTCAAGTTGTGTTGCGTCTAAAGTCGAAGCATTGTGGCACAATGCATCGATTACAATTTTATCACACAAGCGCATTGTAGCGAAGATGAAAGAACTTCATGACGAGCATAGAAATTTGGTCAAACCCTTCAAGAGCCGGCAAAATGACCCTAACAATCAAACAAAGCTGCAAAACTATTGCACAAAATCAGCTTTTGTTGTCCGATTGAGTGTTAAAAGAAGTACTGAATTCATTAATATTTGAAGATAATTGGGTGTTAGATGTGGTTGTTGTTAGCGTTCCACAGCAAACATTAGAATGTTTTCTTTTCATTTTTCGCATTCTTTTTCGATTCGTGGAATCGCTTTGTAATAACTTATCTATACAGTATTTCCTATCATTAAGGCTGTGCCGGTGCCACTTTTCCCAATACCGGTTCGATACCGGTGCCCGCTTACCCGGTTCCGGTCCCGGTCCCGGTACCGGTGCCAATGCCGTTATCAATTGATAACTTGATAAAGAATACAGAAGTGTGTTTAATAGTCATGAATTTAATGGTGTAACAAACGTAACACTTTTACAAAGGAATTGTTCGCTAACTCTTTACAGCTCTACGAGATTAAAACCTAGCCGATTATTTATTTAAAAGTTGCTGTATTTTTAGTAGCGTTGGGAACAATATGGCATCTTATTAATATACGAAAATGCCGATTCTGGAAAAAACAAGCCGATGCCGGTACTTTTTCCGGTACTAGTTAACCCGGTGCCGGTCCGATACCGATACCAGTGTTACCTGCAGCCGATCCCGGTACTAGTATTGGTACTGCACAGCCTTACCTATCATCATCTTTCGTGTACTTCTCTGATCTTCCAAAAATAGTCTTTCTGCAGCAGGTACCTTATCAGTTTTCTCATGCTTGCGATGATTTACTTCCACTAATTTACAAACTGCACTGTCAAACAACTTGAAATTAGAGTTTGTGCACTAGTTTTGAAGCTTTGTGTTATAGTTAGGACCATTTTATCGGCTCTTCAAGGGTTTGAGCAAATTTTGATGCTCGTCATGTAGTTCTTTTATCTTCGCTACAATGCACTTGTGTGTTAAAATCGGAATCGAAGCCTTGTGCCACAATGCTTCGAATTTGGACACGACAGAACTTGAAACTTCAGCGAGTGCAGGGTTCTCTGCAAATCTCTTTGTCATTTCTTGTTTAAGAAACATCACCCCAGCATTTGTGGGAAAAACGGTCCTATGGTAAATCCGAAGGGTTTCCAAAAATCAGGCAACTGGTACGCAACCGTGTCGTCTGCTGCTTACATTCAGAAACGCAGGCCATTCTAATTATTTTCTAATATAAAACAATACAGACAGATTAAATAATTTATTTCAAACAAAATAAATCAAACAAAGGTAATTTTGAACAAAATTACGCCTTAGGAAATGTAATTTGAATTGAATACACAATTCCATAAAGTCCGAAAAAGCCACTTTTTCAGCTGGCTTGGGACAAACCTAAATATTAACCTAGGAAAAATGCTTTTTCCACAGTTTACCTTTTACCAAAAGGAAACTTTTCCGTGCCCAGCAACAATTAATTTGTAATTATAACAGGGTTCGCACAAGTCTTAAATTCCTTAAAAAGTCTTGATTTTAAAGGACTAAATTTAAGGCCTTAAAAAGTCTGGGATTTCAGCATTGTCATTGATTGGTCTTAAAAAGTCTGGAATTCAAAGAGTTTACTGTATTAAAATGTCATTGTGTACGTACTATAATTAATAAACTTATTTGTTGGCTTTGCTGTTAAACTGCAATTATCGCGTAATTAAGAATTTTCTGTCGGCTGCTGGGTTGCGTCGCAGCTCTGGCCCGTCTGTCACAACGCTACCTTAGTGGAGTCTATTTTTAGCTTTCCCTCCTAACTTCCCTGACCGGCATAATGGACTTGTATGATCACGTAGGAAAGCGACAAAATCAAAATTAATTTGGATAGTGGAGGTAGTTTTTATTTTAAAAAGTAGAATTTTCATTTGTAACTTGCTTTTGTTGACTTTTTTTTTTAAATGCGGAAATTGATCCAACAGCCAATGCATACTTTTGGTTTGCATCATGCTTTTATCTGGCCATGTGTCTTCATACCGCTGGTTCGCCCATCCTGCTGATGCTGAAGTATTTCTAACGCACTGAAAAAAATTCATCGTAAATATGCAGTACTGTACTTGGTCCTTAAAAAAATCCTTAATTTAATTTCATACCATTCGAATAAAGCAATAAGTAACTTACAACTGCTGGCAGTTTTTATTGGCATGTAGGTTTCAAATTTATTTGTTTTCTTAAAGTGAGTAGGACACTGAAATCCTAACTTTGGCAAATCTAGCTTTGCAAAACGATCTGCAAGTTTAGAAAATAGGAAACTGTTTTGCGTTATAGCATGCACAGTCAATATGACATAATTATTGAACTAATTGGTGATTGCTTAACTAGAAGTAACTGGATGGAGGTTTGTTTTTTTCAATTAGATTGCAGGGAAGTGACTACCTTTCCTGTTTTGACACTGGTCTGGCGAAAGTTACACTTATGGATTAGCGAAAATATATTAAGGGGGGGGGGGGGGTGAGTTATGCCCCCTCTCCCCATCCCAAAGAAAGTTCAGCTACCGCTTTAACTGATAGTTGCGTGTTTGGGTCAATGATCTTTTAAATGCCCCAGCACACATAGCCCCGTAAATAAAAAAAAATTTAAAAATTAACGATGCTTGACTTGACATTTTTTTAAGGCTCCATCCTGCCCCACGAACACGAAACATTAACATGGAACAACACCTAATAAAACCATGTGATTTACGTAACCTTCAAAGAAGCGTTTAAGACTCAGCTTTGCTAGCCTAATCTATTAAAATATTAAAGTTATTAGTTAGGCTACTAATTTGTAAATTGACTTTAAAAATTGCATAGACAAATGCAATCATGATTTTACAACGCGATTTAAAATTTGGCCTTAAATTTCAATATGCTGTGTCTTAAAAAGGCTTAAAAAGTCTTAAATTTAGCATTTGTGCTGCCGTGCGAACCCTGTATAAGAAATTATAAAAAATTTTGCCGAATATTGCAAAATGGACGAAAACCGAGAATTTCAAGTGGCTTGGGGGAGATGTAAATATTAACCTAGGGCAAAATGCTTTTAACACAGCTTACTTTATACCAAAAGGAAACTTTTCCATACTCAGCCGAAATTAATTTGTGATTCTTAGAGATTATAAATTTTTATGCCGAATATCGCAAAATGGACGAAAACCAATTTTTTCAAGTGGCTTGGGGCAGACCTAATATTAATCTAGGGCAAAATGCTTTTAAGTTGTACCAAAAGGTAACTTTTCCACACCCAGCCAAAAATAATTTAAAAAAAAAAGTTTTTTCACTCCACCATAGTGGGGAACCGAAATCTCCGATCACATCAATCTTTTAGAATTGAAAGCGGGTCCTCCTCGGGACTACAACATTTCCAGCAGTTTGTGACCAGACATGTAGTCCAGGTTCACATCGACAACACTACTGCTGTTGCTTATCTCCGGAATGGGGTGGGACTTGTTCCCTATCTCTCCATCACATCACCTCCGAAATCTTTCGGCTGTGCATTCGATTACGCATTTGCCTTCTTCCACTCCACATTCCTGGCAACCTGAATGTAATCACCGACTCCCTTTCCAGACAGGCCTCGCCAACCAGCGAATGGACTCTGCATTCCTCTGTATGTGCCAGCCTTTTCAGCCTTTGGGATCGTCCAATGCTGGACCTGTTTGCCACGGAGGCTCAATGCGAGACTTCCCCACTTCTTGAGCCCACTCTCCGATCCCCATGCTTGGGCCGTGGATGCTGTAACCCTAGACTGGAATCACCTGTTCCTATATGCCTCCCCCCCCCCCTCCTGCCGCTAGTTCTTCGCAAAATTGCCAACTCTCACGGTCGGTTCCTCTTAATTGCGCCAGACTGGCCAGTAGCAGCTTGGTTCCTGGCCTCCTCGATCTTCTCATCGACACACCTCGCAGTCTACCGATCCGCCCGGACTTACTCTCCCAGAACAACAGTACAGTCTTACACCCGAACCCACAGGCACTCCAACTACACGGGTGGCTACTATCCTCCAGCTCCTCCGAGCAAATGGTGTAACTCGCCTGGTGTAACTGGATCTTCTTACTATTACTTTTGGGTACTTTTTGTTTCAAATAAGCACAACAGCTACAGTCCCGGCGTAGGGAATGGAGCTACACATGTCCTAATATTGTAGGCTAACTGTAATAATAAGCGGTAACGCTGCCACCAAGGTGGGAAAATTAGGCTAGCTAAGCTAAGTTTAAGAGAATTGTCTTAATTTCTTACTTCTAGCGAACGATAGACGAGTAAACCAACTGGGTTTTAAACTCCTGGTTTTATTTTTGAACAAACATCTTAAAAATCAAAACGCACTTTACATTTACATTTGGCAAATTTACAACTGGATTAGTTTATAAATAACACGGGGAATTTACAATAAAATTCAACACTAGAACAAACACGATGTTCAGTTAAAACGATTTCATATAGAAAAAGTGAGTTTGGTTAGGCACACGGGGATTTCGCAAAAGAGCCCTCTAAATTACAAATAGCCTCGGCTGATATATAATAGTAGACCTGGTTTACAGTTTTGTTTCAACGTGTATACAGCAAAGCATTAAACCTCCCAGAGTTGCTGTTGATAAGTCAACTCCTTAAATTATAGAGCCGCGGCTACCTATAAAGTGGATCCGAGCGTTTAAGCAATGGAAACCCCACGAAGATCAAACCGTCCTTTGTTTACATTAAACTGCGTTTAAAGAAACGATGAAATAAAGCTGGTTTTTAGTAAGGGACCGTGAACCCTTAAATTATGGCTGCCAACGTCCGAAATGCCGTTTGGCTTGACACTCCATAAATTTACTTTCTAAAGCTACGAGGTTTAGTTAAAATTAAACTATAAATTTTGACGTAAAGTCCAAAAAATAAACTTTTAAAGTTAAACTAAGTACGATACGAACCACTACCTTTGCCCGGCATGGCAACAATCGGACCGCGGCATCTCCACTCCCGACCGGCGTAGCGACCTCTAGCTTTGAGAATCCTTGAGCTGTGCTGTGCTGTGCTCTGCGTTTGGGTTTTTATGCCTTCTGCTTGGCAGGCAGGTAGAGGGTTAGCGCGCACCTGTAGGAGAGCGACGGAGGGGGTGAGTGGGGAAGAGGTGGACGCTTGGAGGAGGAGAGACAGACCAAAATCGGCCGCGCTGTCATTACCGGAAGTCGGCCATGACAGCGCGGACGACCGGGGTAGCTTGAGCGCTCTGACTGGCTGACGGAATTGAAGCAGTGTTTTGGTTGGATGGATTCGAATTGACAAAGGGAATTGCCGACTTGGAAACTTAGAGGCCTGGCTTTGAATGTGCAAGTGAGTTTTCAACTCATAACAACGTGATTTTTAGGCCTAATAAAATAAACTACGACGTTAGGCATCGCAACTATTGAAGGAGGGGGGGGGGAACGAAGTGTTTTGCACAGAATAAACACTTGACTTTGGGAAACGGATTGCTATATACAAGGCATGTTTTCAACGAAGGAAAGCTAGTTTGTTTACGTTTTTAGAGGTTCACTACGGTCGGAGTTTGGATGGAGATGCTATAAAAAATAAACATAAAATCATACACTGGGTCCATAGAAATAGACAAACATAAACATTGGAGCTCCGGTAGGGTTCATGGCAAGAAGTTAAATTTACCAAAATGCATTAAGTGCACAAATCAAAAGATTAAATATTCCAGCTAGTTTTTAAAGGGCTAAGTGCAGTTTAGGTTAGAATTTAAACTGGTTTGAACATCGGACATTTTTCATAAATAAACAAAGTCGTCACCTGTTAGAAATAAAAAATATCGTGTGTTGACAATATCTAAAACACAACTAAGCTGAAAGTGTTTCGGCTTTATGCCTAAAAAAAATATACATTATTTACATTTTTAAGTGAAATCGCCATAAAGACGATGCTCTTCTGGTAGGTAAGAGTGCTGCCCTCAGGTTTTTTCTTCGATGGTGTTGAGGTGTCCTCACCACGAGCGTCTGATACGAGACCGCGTTTACAACGGCGTCAGATTGTTTCTTGCTGGACAATTACACTGGTTAACTCTTGACTCCCAACGCATCCTTCAGGCCAAAACCCAAAAACCAGAAGAACAGACAAGACCCTTCATCATCCCGCTTTATCAAATATTCTCGGTGATGAACAAGAACGGGCCTTATGTCCCGTAAGAGCGATCCGCTTCTACCTCAAAGCCTCCAAACCTTTCCGACGATGCCGAACCCAACTATTTCTACCTGGCTCAAAACTGTTATTGTCCAAGCTTATGATGCAATCGACATTAGCTGTGCAGCAGAAGGAATCTGTGTCACGGCCCATGAATTACGTGCCATTTCCACCTCCTGGGCGCATCATAGCAATATCCCTGTTACCTACATTATGGAAGCTGTATCCTGACGAAATCCGTCAGTTTTTAACTCGCGTTACCTTCGAGATACGTCTCATCATGTGGAAGGACTGTATCGAATCGGGTCCTTTAATACTGCCTGACGGGTACTCTAACCCTACGTTGCACACTTTTGTTTTCTACGTAGGGAACCGGTCGCTGCCCGAGGGGGCTTTGTCAGATAGCGCCGCCGCCTTGACAAAGTCTGTGGACTGCTTTAAAAAAGGTAATGTATATTTTCACGGCAACTAGAAACTCCAAAATACCAGTGTTACCTGGTTGATTTTGGTTTCTAATGCCTATTGAAAATATACATTACCTGCGTCCCACCCTCCTCCCCTCTCGTCGCCATCTGGGCACAATAGATGATCGAAAAGATGAACAATGCCGCTCCGTTTCGGTACATATACAAGGAGGCTGCGCAGTGGGTAGCGAGGCGGAAGGATATCTTCAATTCAATTCTCTAGATTAAACAGCATTAAGAGAAAGAATTCTTTGAAATGGGTAATTTAATAGGAGTTTATAGAGTGCCATGCAAGGACTGCGATGCCGTATACATTGGCGAGACAAGAAAAGGTGTTCGGACACGACTTGGCCAACATATGGGGAATGTGAGGAATAAGAAGAAGGATAACGGCATAGCAGTCCATTGCATGGAAAACCAGCATGAAATGATGTGGGACAGAGCTGAGACACTGATTCGATCGAATTCTGGATGGGACAGACATCTGAGAAATTTGGAATCCATTGCAATTAAGATCCATGAAATTGAAAACGTACCACTGATGAATATACAGGGCCCTTCCTCCCCTCAAGTGTCTAACCTAATTGGAGTCGACCTGAGAAAACAACTGAATGCAAAATGGAAACTGAGAGGTTGGGAACGGCCTACAGAAGACGTGAGGCTTGGCAGTGACGAAGGGCCTTCTAAATTCGGGAGGCTACGCGAAGCGGCGATTTCAAACTCGGACGGCGATCGTGTTCACAACGAAGGATGTAAACAGAAGATAAACTTACCATAGAAGAGCCTGAAGAAGACTGCAGGCTGCAGTCGAAAATTAGCTAGATAAGGAACTATCTGGAGTGTGGAAGTAAGCGAAATATGGAGAATTTCCACTCTGTTTGACATAAATTTGATGCAGTGTTCCACAGTAATGAGCGTCAACGTTATGGACTTTTTTGTAATTTATATTTTCAATCGGCAATACAAACTAAAATCAACCTCGTACTACTGGTATTTTGGAGTTTTCGACGGAAATAAAAACTTAGAAATACCAGGACTAGCCTGGTTGATTTCTGTTTTTGTTGCCTAATCGAAAACATACATTACCTCGGCCAGCCCGGCCTCACCTCTTGGTCGCCAAGGTAGACCCAGTGTGGAAGAACGAATGAAGCCCAGCTCCGGGCGACGCTTTTTATAGAGGCTTGCGCGCATGCACAGTAGAGTGGAGTTGCGAACACGGCGGGCAAGGTGATTGAGCCTTTCAACAGAAGGAACTGCTATAAGGAAAATCGGGGTATGTATGTTTTCGGGTAGGCAAAAAAAAAACAGAAATCAACAGGCTAGTCCTGGTATTTCTAATTTTTTAATATCCTAAAATACTTACCTTCAGTTGTAAAGAACGCCTGAGTTCTTCACCCGACTTGAGAGGATACCTCAACTCAAACTATCAACAACCTGAGGGAAACTTCGTTTACGGCAACGAACACTTTTTTTTTCACGGCACCTTGGCCGTGAAAAACCCCGAATTTCAAACGCCTGTATCTTCCAAGAAAATGGACCAATCCGTCTCATCTAAACAGCTCTTAATAGCCACGAACTTTATCTGTTTTTCCCCGCAAACAGAACACGAAAATTCCTTCTGGAACTCTCACAGCATCCTTAAGAAAAACTCACGAAACGGATGCCGTAAAATCACCGTAGCGCACGAGACGGCATTTTCGCCACTTGTATAAATTTGTATTTGCTTTTATTTTCACTTAGGCATAAAGCCGAAAACATTAGATCAGTGTTTTAGAGGGAGGAGCTTCCTCTACGAAGGTACTTAACCTCCCTAATAAATGTACAGATACTTTGTTTTGATATTTCTTAAGTAGATTTAAGGTGACGATCTGTGATGCACTTGAGAAATGTCCGACACCCAAAATCCCAATTTTACGTCTATGAATATTAATTCAACTATTTAAAATGCGTTTTAGCATTCGCTGGTAACTTTAACTTTTATTTTATAATAATCTTTTAACGTAATCTTTTGCCATCCCAACTACCGGAGCTTAGGCAACATTTCGTCCTACGTATTTTACCGTACACGTCTTTTCTGTTTATACTTCGTTGTCCGTAGCAAAACCGACTTGGCTTTCAATTTCCCAAAGTAAACCTGGCTTCCCAATGTTAATAACCGAATTTATTATGAGCATTCCTTCAATAGTCGCGATGCCTAACATCGTGGTTAAATAAGAAAACAATCCGTAGTAATTAAAGGCCTTATTCACGTTCCAAACAATGAGTTTAACTCTACCGGCCTCTCTCTATCACGCAGTCCATAGTTATTCCTTCAAACGGCGCCAAGCGAAAAATCCTTTGCGCTGCCGACTTTACTATTGTTCTCTAGGCCCTCGGCCAATCAGACCTCCGTAGCTATCCTCGGCGTCCGCGCCAACTTCCGGTACGTAGCATAAAAAGCCCCCGCTCCTCTCAATCGTTAGCACACGCTCATCCTCAAAGCCAGAGGTGACTACGCCAGTCGGTATAGGAGATGTCCCGTCCGAATGTTGCCATGCCGGGCAAAGGTAGTTGGTTCGTATTAGACTAGTGTTAGTTTGGAAAATTTAATTTTGGAAACCCCATTCGAAATTTTAGTTTTAAACTTAACCTAACCTTAGCTTTGAGGGAATTATGGAGGTGGAGCCATAGTCGGCATTCTAGGCCCCCATCGCCATAACGTCAGGGTTCACGGTCCCTTTCTAAAAACCAGCTTTTTTCCCGTGTTTATTATTATGAACTTAATCTAAACACTAAATCTGCATTTAGACGACGTATTTTTCGGGTGCTTCCCTAGATACTAAGGATCTACAGATTTGAAGATTTGATCTTACGTCGGACTTAAGAAACATAGTCTTGACTATTTGTGTGTAATTCCCGCGGTTTGCAACAAATAGATTTATTTCATGTAATTCCCACGGTTTGCATGTTATAACGGGTTCCCGAGGTACCACAAACATTTTCTAATCGAAATTGTAGTTTTACTCTTCATCTTGTTGTTGAAGTTTGAGTTGAATTTAATGTAAATTCTTGTTGATTTTTTCTGTTGTAAAAATCGCCGTGCTTTTTATTTAAAGCTTTCTTGTTCTGACACTAGTTCATTTTAAATGTAATTGTTTATATTTATTTGCCTTTTAATAAACCACTGAGTTTGTAAAACGCCTGTTTTTCTGCTAGTTAGACTAAATGTAGAAGTTATAGTTCTTAAGAAAACCACTTAATAATTAAACTTAGAGCTGCATTTAGAAACACCCACCTGGTGGAGCGAGTACCCCCCTTTAAAGTTATCTAGTTAGCCTACAGTTAGGACAAATGACTCTCTGTTACCCATGCTGGGCCAGTAGCATACGTGTGCTGTTTTCCGTAAAAGTAAAAACCGCCACCGAATTAGAAGTTTAGAGGTCAAAACCACATTGATGTCGGAGAAGTTACAAGCACCTTGAGAATCGTAGCTTCGGTCGCTACACAGTAGAACCCATCCATCCTCCCCACTCTCGCTGAACCCACAGTTTCCCGCGTGGATCACTGTCCAAAGCAAAGTGAGAGCTATGGCCACTATACCATTATTATATGGGGAGCGCCTACAGCGATCCTGGTGGGGGATTCGCTAAACTAATCATATCGAGATTTAAAACAGAATTTATGAAGATCGTGGATCGGTTGAAGGAACGAAGCATATTTCTATAATTCGAACATATTTATTGAATGGCTTTTAGAGGCCCGGGCTTACCAAAGATTGCTATCCATGTTTCACCTCAATATCCATGACTCAGAGCAGTACAACAACATTCGTGTCATCAACAGTAGACGCCCTACGCACATCACTTAACTACAATAAGACAACAGTATAAGGTATCCAACAATACACGTACAACAATTTAAGAGTTTTAAATTAATTTCGGGCATTAGAATGCAAAGGAAGCAATTTTAGCACATACTGGTAAGTATTTTTGGTTACACATTCCAAAGCAGACGACATCATTTACGCACCTCTCAAAACAGCGAAAACCAGTTTACAATTTTGACAAATTTTCGACAGCTTTGAAAAAATTTATCTCCTGCTGCCTTCTTCGGGTGACAAAGAAATAAAAATACTAGTTACATCACACTGTACTGTCCGACGCTGAACTGTCCGACGCTAAATTGAACGAAGCACGTGCCTGCGTAGCCTCCAAGAAATAGAAGGCCCGCATCTAAACGTCTTTCTTGCAACTCCATCGTGCTCGCAGCCGCTCTGCCAGATCTTTTCTCACCAAATGCTGGATTGCTGGTGTCGAAGGTGGTTGGAGGTTCATCAGCTCTCTCCCGTCAATTTCATGCCTAACTATGGCAAGCGATTCGAGGCACCTCAAATGTTTATCGCTAACAGAGTTTGACTTAATCAGCGTAGTAGTCTTCTCCCAATCAATGCTGTGTCTGGTGGCCATGTGGTGGGCTGCCACGCTGTTTTCCTCATCCTCTTTTCTGGTGTCTGCCATATGTTGTCTCACTTGGTTTCTTACACCTTTTCTAGTTTCACCTGTATATACAGCGTCACAGCCACCACAAGAAACACCATATACTCCTTCTCTTACATTCACTATTCTGTTTAAGGCTTCTTCCTCCTTCTCTCTCACTTCCGTTCTAGTGTGCACTTGGTGTATGTTTTTACCTTTCTTTTTCATAAGCCTCCTTTTTATACCTTTCGGGTTTCGAAAAAAGGAATTAAAACCCTGTTGTTTCAGCAACTTCACTAGCTTTTCGCTTTGCTCTCCCACGTATGTCACTCCTATTCTTCTTGGTTCGCTACCTTCTCTTCTTTTTCTTTCTTTTCCTACATCTTCCTTTTTCTCCCTTCTTTCTCTCTCCACCTTCTTCACAGTTTTGGCTTCTTTTATCAACGTGTTTAGCAGTCTTGGAGGATATCCTAGATCTACGAATCTGCCTTTCACTTCTTCAAGGAAGGTCTTTTCCTCGGTAGCAGTCATGGATTTCTTAGCTACTCGAACAAACTCATTTCTAGCAATGACTCGCAGCTGGCTCCTCGGATGCCCGGACTCGTAGGCTAACCTTCTCGTCGTGGCAGAAGGTTTTTTGTAAGGCCTGTGTTCCTTGTGGTGGCTGTAACGCTGTATATATAGGTGAAACTAGTAAAGGTGTAAGAAACCGAGTGAGACAACATATGGCAGACACCAGAAAAGAGGATGAGGAAAACGGCGTGGCAGCCCACCACATGGCCACCAGACACAGCATTGATTGGGAGAAGACTACTACGCTGATTAAGTCAAACTCTGTTAGCGATAAACATTTGAGGTGCCTCGAATCGCTTGCCATAGTTAGGCACGAAATTGACGGGAGAGAGCTGATGAACCTCCAACCACCTTCGACACCAGCAATCCAGCATTTGGTGAGGAAAGGTCTGGCAGAGCGGCTGCGAGCACGATGGAGTAGCAAGAAAGACGTTTAGATGCGGGCCTTCTACTTCTTGGAGGCTACGCACGCACGTTCTTCGTTCAAATCAGCGTCGGACAGTTCGGCGTCGAACAGTACAGTGTGATGTAACTAGTATTTTTATCTCTTTGTCACCTGAAGAAGACAGCAGGAGATATATTTTTTATAATTTTTTCAACGCTGTCGAAAATTTGTGAAAATTGTAAACTGGTTTTCGCTGTTTTGAGATGTGCGTAAATGATGTCGTCTGCTTTGGAATGTGAATAGATTGACTCTCAATGTAATCGCAGCCATTTTGCTGTATTTCGAGTATTTTTGGTTAGCAAAAACTAATTTTAATCAGTGTTAAAATGTATAAATTAATTAATTTATTTATAAATTAATCAGTGCATAAATTTATTGGTTGTTTTCTATACAACAACCCACAAAACAATAACATATAATATAAATTCACGCTAATCATAAGTAAAAGTAAAAAATAAAGGAAACGCATATGTTGAATTTCTTGTAAATTGCAACACAATCATTAAAGTCTATTGAACGCTTAATGCTCCCTGGTTAAGAATATAAACAAACATTCTTTTATAATGTAGGCGCTAAAGAGAGTGATTATGCAGTCACCTCGGACTTAAATGACTCGGAGTCTGAGATGGCAAAGGTTGAGGATTCTGCGACCGAATGTAGCAAAGATGACAACGATAGTGGCGGCATCGGAGATGGCAGTGCAAACGAGAAAACGGCTGAGGCTAGCAGTATTGGAAGTATTGCGTTTGTCAGCTGTGCAACCGGACAAACGAGTGGAGCGTCGTCTCCTACTCCAAGCTCGCCAGTCGGTGAACGAGAAGCACTGATTCGGAAAAAGAAAGAAAGAGGTAAGACAATTCATTTCGTAAGATAATATTCGTTAAGGCTGGTGACCGATATGATTTTTTTAGGTTTTTCAGATTGGATCTGGGTAATTTGTAAGATTTTCCAGATCTTGTCTAGTTCTTGACCGAATCCAGAAAACCTTTGTTATACTGCAACTGTAGTAAACGGTAAAAAATGTCGTTAAATATGCGGGCATATTACGAAAAGTAATAACCAGGTAGGGCCTACTAGTTTGTACATGTCAAGCACAATTTCTCCAATTTCCTCTCATGCCGATCACTGGTCACTCTTATTTTTCCTTTCACTACCTTCTTCATATACTCCTGCAATCTACGCCAGAGATCCTCAGTCATATGTTTTTTCAAAAAACATCCCACCAGCCACGTACCGGTAAGCAACTTTTTCAATTTCCAGTGGCAGTCAGCAATGCGCGTAAATAGAAAACGATAGACGGTGGTCGCTGTGATGGCACGACGGAGCACGCCTCGCACTTTGCACTTAACGGTCAAATTCTTCAGTATAATACGCTTGCGCGCCAAATTAAATGCCAAGTGTTCTTCAAACTTCACCATAGCAGATTTTACAAGTAACGCTTAAATTCAGAAAAGTTAATACACCGTCGTATTTTTGCGAATTTTTTATAGCCTGTTGACAAAAAGATGTAAAATTTCAGTCCTATCTTTTTCAGGCTCCTTCAGTAAGTGCTTCTTTCTGTTTACATCGTTGTTATGCCCTTACTATCTTCGTTAGCAGACGACGACGCAGGTCTGTATCGTAGCCTACTGTATTAACTAGGGAAACTCGCTTGTGTTTTCTTTGTGCCATATTCACGTGAGTCACTCTCCCAATTTTTGGCTAATGAGATGTTCGATATCTGGATTGGATGGGCCTTGTAAGTTCGTTAAGGGCTTGCCAGAATTAATTTTGTGCTGTATAGCAAGTGATTCTAGGCTATCGATGGCTCCTAGAATTCGATGTTGTATTACTCAATTTTATCACGTGGCCAGTGTCCATGCAGTGAGATGCGATGCTGTTAGTTGCGCCCTGACTTTGTACGTCTGCCATATGTTGGCCCACTCTTGTGTGTACCCCTTTTCGTGTTCCATCAATATATGCAGCCTCACACTCATTTCATGGCACTCGATACACGCCCACAGCTGTGTTTGGTACACTCTCAAGCTCATCTTCCATTACTTTCGTCTCTCTGATCTCACAGCCTTTTCTACTTGGTGTTCTACTGGTTTCTTACTATCTGCAAAATACTTACCTCCAGTCTACATGCTAA